>UZAN01039578.1:0-75984 GCA_900618425.1 Echinostoma caproni
GTGTGAGATTCCGTATAGACAATTTGACGGTACTTAACTATTGTGATGGGCGCGTCAACCGACACAATAATGATTGGTTCATGGGGGCATAAACACTGTGTGTTAGGTGACTAATCATGTATCGACATGACGCGTCGGACGGAACCGAATTTGATACCTCGACTATGATAAGACAGATCAGATTCAAGACTCCTTTGATTTTGGACTGCAAATTGCTANAGTAGTAGCAATAGTCAGTGATTCGAAAGTCTGGATGAAAGAAAAATCGTCCGAATAATATATCTGGCTGCAAACTTTTGATACTTCTTAGAGATACCTCAGTAAATAACTAGCCAACAGAAGGCCAATGGAGAACCGAGGGAGGCGGCAGTGTGTGTATACGTGAAAAGCAGACAGTGAACGAATGACCGCGAGCGAGAGAGAGCAATATTTACTGATTTACTGTGAATAGGTGTGCGTGTTTATACCGGACAACGCAAATGAGCTGTCCCGTTCGTCAAGTGGTTTGCAAATAAACAAAACTTGACAGTGAAATTCCGTTCTTCCTCTTGTTCAGTGATGCATTCAAACGCGGACGCTCACCCGGATGAGACGGAATGGGTGAGGTATGTGTGTGTATTGGCGTGAGTGCTCGCGCGAGTTTCCTTGCAGACTAACACTCGGTCAGCCCTTTGCCCACTTGGATTGGAAGATTACACAGGTTCTGTGCAAATGTTCGCTGATGAGCCTGGCGTGAATGTGACTGAGTACCGAGTATGCCAATAGTAACAACTTATCATCACTCTAACGTTCGAAAGAAGTGATTGAACTTTGTTGTTCATTCTCTTCTCTGAAGAATTTGCTTTCCGATCAACCAGCTGATTCAGATCACCTCACAGTCTGTCAAGAGAGCAATTTCTCACGAGACTTATTTTCAGTCTCAGATTATGTTGTTATTTATTGTATCCGGATAAATTGTGCAGAATGAATTTCTTCATTTGTAAGTCGTTTACGTTTATGGCTCTGCTTCTTTTCACATCGGATAAATTTAAGAGGTTTTTGCACAGTTTAGGGGGTAAACTCGTGCAGGCAATGAAGAATGTACCGTGCAACAGCGAATCGGGAATTCACGTTTCGATGAAACTAAATGGTTTCAGGTTCGGTGTTCAAATCAGGTAGAAATGACTGAATAAATTAACCCCTTTGTATTGTTTGTTCATGGTATTTCCGTCTATTGTGATTTTGGTCTACTCCGCTTCACCATTTTATCACTCATCTCCAATGAAAGCTAAATTTCAATCATGTTCATTTTCATCAGAATCAATAGTAAGATTCAAAAACAATGACCGCATTCCCTCCATAGGAGTGAAATTGATACTTCGAAATGAAACTTTCAACAAACTCAGTCACAATGTGTTAACCAAATAGTGAATGTAGTCTCCGATTCAAACGATTTGGCTCACTAGCATTAAGAGAATTAACATGGGTAAACCAAAACACACAGCCCATCGGAGGCGCGTAAAAATCAGAGGACATCCGGGCAGTTGTTGTTGTAGAGGCGACCTTTTCCGGTCACACAATGTTCTCAGTAATGAATGGCCCAGTAGTTTGTTTGGGTCGTTGAAAGAAGAACAGAAGATGGCGACAAGACTATACTTTACGTCATGTTAAATGTCATTCTGTCGGAGGATGACGCCCCCAGTTCGGTCTGTGTGCACAGATACATTGGTTCCCTCTGTCGAGATTCAACGTTGGTTTGACCTCAGTCATCTTGCATCATGATCGGACAAAGGTAATGGCAAAACTAGTGTGTAGGGGAGCGGTGAAGTAACTCTATCCAAGTGGAATCTAAGTTAGTGGAACTGAAGTCCCATTTCAGGTATCCATGTGTCGCTCTTATTTGAAACGCATATACTCCATCAGTGAGTGACAAGCCGACGGGTTTGCTCCATGAACTCGTGTCATACCGAGGTTAGGGAAAATACCTTTCTTGACAAATAACTTTATCTAACGTATGCTGAATTCAGACTAGTAAATGTGCTGTTGCTGAAATTGTTTAGATATGCTATTACTTCATTTCGGCATCTCAAAACATAATGCGATTTAAAGCATGGGAATCTTAAGCAAAACATTTGGATTTTTCCCAGCGATCATGAAATGAAAGTCATAGTTTGACATTCTTTCTTCATCAACTACAACCCAAATTATCATCTTGTGGGCATATAAATGTCTATGAATATTCTAAATAATTGAGCAAAGGCACAATATTTGACTAGGACATTTTGTCTGAGCGCAATGGTGGGGTGAAATCAAGCTTCGTCATCTACGGTGTGAAGTTTTCCTTACCGAAAACAATTTTTCACTCAAGTTATTTCCCCAATTAGTTATATATATATATTGTGCACAATATTCGTATGATCGCGAATCACCGGAAAGGATTTTGTTTACAAATGCATTGGTCTACCTTGTTTGAGAATGGAAATTGTCCATCTGTTTACAAACGGCTGATCACCAAACAAGGGGATATCTTCAGTGCTCGTGAAGTTAAAAGGTGATAAACAATTTTTCAGCGATTCACAGAAACGTCAATTGTACCACACAATAGCCCTCGTGAAGCTGAATAAGGGCTAACTTCAGGCAAATAAGACATCTCAGATCATTTTAATATCTCGAAAATGCACATCACGCTACTGTTTGGAGAGAACAATATTTTTCAATATTTCATTCACAAATATACATACATACATACATACATACATACATACATACATACATACATACATGCATGCATGCATACATACATACATACATACATGCATGCATGCATACATACATACATACATACATACAAACATACATACATACATACATACATACATACATACATACATACATACATACATACATACATACTGACATACATACATACATACATACATACATACATACATACATACATACATACATACATACACTGACATACATACATACATACATACATACATACATACATACATACATACATACATACATATATATATATATATTGCATGGAAGCACAGCGTTTATTGGATTGGGGGCAGCTTAGCTGGATTGCACAAATTGCATGGCTTCTTCGAGCCGCCGAACTGATATCCGTTCAGAATTGCAAAGGAACTCGAAAAAGGTATGCCTTAGTTCAACACAGAAAGAGCGTGGGAAGACAGGTGGTCACCTAAGGGGTGGGGTAGTGACTGTCTGTCAAATTGAACTTGAAATGGTAAATGAAACAGACCACACAGTGATATACAAGTGACACAAACAGTTTCGCAAGAGCGAGCTGTTTCTTTCATGTGAGTGATTTAACTGGTGTATCGCCCCCGGGATTTCGGAAGACAACTTCCATCAACTCTGATCACTCACTGTTCAGAGGAGTTAGGGTGACCGGATTCACTTGATTATTGTCATGAAGTGCACTGGGATTACGCCGATTATCACCTTCCGTCATGAACTGAAACCATCGTGGTCATTACTGTTATTAAGATAAATTTAGTTACATACAAAAATTGTGGACTGGTTATACGACCTTCGATTATTCAGGAGGTTTATCTATTTTCATAGAATAAATACGTTTGTTCATTGTTTGTCTATTTGGCAACTGACAGTAATGGGTAAATGAGGTGAACATTCAATGTTTTTAATCACGCAGATCGAAGAGGCACTTAGAGTTTTCCTTCTCAGATGTCCACTGAAATAATCGCCGTGTCCATTGATGAACACAGTGCCTTGGAATGTCAAAACGTATATATATATATGTAATTTTAAATTCTGTACTCATACGGGACAGCTCAGCTACAGTCCACAGATAATTATTGTCACCATATTTTGATAAGATAGCAGTAATACCATTTAGCAATGCAGACAGTTGATCATAAATGTGGCCAAACTTAAAACTGAACAATACAGTATTATACTGCTCATTTTATAACTATGTCCTTCAAACGTAAACGTACTTCTGATATGAAGGACGGGGGAGGTTTACAACTTAGAACAATTGTGCACTTCATGCATCCACCTTTTATTCCTATTCCTGAAAGCTAGATTAACTGTAGTTGGTTTGTTTCCATCATATATTTTGCTCGCAAAGTGCTTCAGAAGCTATTGTTAGGAGCCATATTATCATGCTGAGAACGCTTTTAGATCTCTAGCGTTCAACTGCTATCATACTTGAAAAATAATTACTGAAACACTCATTACCTCGTTCATTCATTGTATGCTTCGGTATCGCTCTCCGTTCGGATCGTAGCTCCACACAGCGTTTCCGTTACCCCTGGCAACCAGACCCAAGGGTTTTCGAAACGGAAAAAGTTATAATACCGAAAAATAACAGCCCGATTTCTGGCGCCTGAATTTGGGAGTCTGATTCTGTCATTGTTTCAACGTCTACGTGCATATGTGTTCTTCTATATCAGTTGACCAATACTGTGAAATATATCATCTCATTAGTATAAACAACTTTTATTGGAAGCAGGTGCACTTTGGAACCATTATAATTTTTATCGGTCCAGTCTGGTGTAGGGACATTTTCGAATTCCTGGGGATATAAATTTTCTATAAAAAGTGCTGTTGAAGATGGATTCATTACTCATGCTCATTGATGGTTTTATTCTCTGTTACAAGTACAATTGTAATCACCTGTTGACTGCACTGTGATTGTGTCGCTAATTAGACTGCCCTATTCATTAAATGTCATACAGTTCGACAAGAAATAAAACAAACACATTGCTAGCACCGACACCGGGATTGCTTTTGTGCTTTCAATTGGCCGTGGGGAATCAGGTCTCGTGATTTCACCAAGAACTGGTCTTTTATCTCACTTTATGAGCGCATACTGGAACCGTATCACATCAAATTCATTTCTTTTTATCAGTACCATCAGCAAACGATTGATATGTTTGATTGTATTTAGGTGATTTTTAGATAGAAAGACCATGTGTGGAGAGAAGAAGAACTAACTTCTCTACTGTAAAGAATATTTATCAGTATTTTTTTTGTCATTTGCCATGTATATATACATATATTTAAAGGCTTTTAGAATTTACACTGACAAATGGTCTTTCTACGGCATTTTTTTCAACGTTTTGTCTGAATGATATTTTTAAACACTGCATACATAAAATGATTCGCACTTATATTTATTTATTTATAATTGTCTTCCAGGTCACGTGACAGGAACACCCGCATTCATCAACTTGAACGTTAAACGTCGTACGGATGATCTACTTCTGGCTCATCACGATTTTGTGATTTTCCCGGCGCATGCATCCGAGCTCACTCTTCGTACCAGTGAGAAATATGAGAAATTTGAGCTTAATTACACGTTTATCGACGTTGTAACCCAACTGGAGGAAGATCAAATTACATCCGGAGAGCCGTTTCTGCACGTGACTATCACCGACTGTGGATTCAGTCGATCGTTTGGGCTTCAATTGAGCTCCAAAGATAACAAACGCGGTCGTGGAAAGCGGTTGCAACTTCATTCTCAGATGGCCGACGATATGTCTCTTGTTCGCGGCTCCACCATGGACAATCAACGTTGGGCCACTTATGCTCCATTGTTTATCATCTCTTCTTGTGTTGGAACTACATATTTGTTAGTTTGTCTTGTGTATACCTTGATAAGACACTTCAGTTTCACAGACAGTAAATATACCGTGCATGCACGGGTTGTCAGCAGAGGGGAGCAGGGTGATTCAGTAACAGTTCACAAGATTCCTCTGGCCCCGCAATCATTTCGGTTCAACCGGGGGGGCGAACAACTGTATTCTTCCCGATCAGCCGCGGACGACGGTTTGTACTACGGTGAGGGTCAGTACGAGACAAATCAGTATAATCCTGCTGTGATTCGACTGAATTCCACGAACTGGCATCGACTACAGACAACAGAGTCCAGGCCATGGGCTATTTACTCGACCAGATCCCGTTCAAATGCAATTCCAGTGCGCCGTGTTCTACTGTTCGCCCACTTAGCATTTCGTGTATTTTATACTTTCCTATTTACTTTTAGTGTGGCTGTATCCCTTATCTTTAGTTTACAACCCGCAACACGTCCTAATGCTTCCGAATTGGTATTCCAGCGGAGACGAATGCTTGGTCCGCTTCTTCGATTGCAAGCCGAATCTCGCTGGCTAGAATCGTTCGCGGAACAAGAGCTCAGACGTCAGCTTGACTATGTGGATCGAATGAAAGTCGCTTGTCAGCATGCGGTCGGTGTGGAAATCACGGATGCTGTACGCGAAATGCGTCAACTGGTTCAAGATACGTTAGACAAATGGCACTATGATGCCAAAGCAAATGACTATGATGAGGGTGGTAAACAACGACAAACGGAAGAATTAGGGAATGGAATCAGTGAATCACATATGTTGATCAATAAATATTTCGCTCAACAAAGACAATCGCTGGACAAGTATCGTGTCCAAACTGAGCAAGCATTTGACTATCGTGTAACCAATTTTTATCGAGCATACGCACAACTGTTGGATAACACATACAATTCGGGTTGGTTGAGGTATGTTCAGCGAATGCTCAATACCAGCCTGAAATCCGACTCGACGGTGCTGGAGCGTGACTCATTAGGGATGAGCAGAGATTCGGCCTTGTTCGATGCATACGATCACACACGTTGGAGAGGCACGTTGCATTCTCACTACCTTATGGCTCAGCAAAACTCGGGGTTGGACACAAAACACGTGACAATGATGACCTACATGGGTTTTCAGCAGGCGGAATTCGTGCACTTTTTGCCCCTACAGTTAAAGCAAGAGTGAGTCACGTATCGATTGTCTTTTATTATCGTGAAAATTTTTTTTGAATGAAACTTTTCAAGTTACCGTGTCCCGCTTGTACTGTCTGGGGCTGAGAAAAACTCCATCTTAAGTCTTCTACCTTAAATACACATATTTAAGTAGAATTTGTGTACATTTCATGTAGTGAGCTGTTATCACTAAATAGAGGTGACATTCTTTGCACAATGCTGTTTGTTGTTCGTATTGCTGAGGTAATATACCTGGTGTTTCGTTGGAAATTAGAATTGAAACGTTTCATCATCATTTGATGTACTTTTCTCATTATAATAATTTGTCACTGAGTAGTGTGGAGGGACGTGATTTTCACCGTTTGACGGCGTTTAATTCACTTTCTGTCTATAAAAGAGAAAATTAATATAATTGGTTTAAAGATTTATCGTTTATCCATCAGTCTGGAGTCACTGCTGTCCTGTTTTAATGTGACAATATCCGTAGGGCAAACTTTTGATTGGTCGCTTCCCTCTTCCTGAAAATCGTATCAATGTTTATTCAATAAAAGGAAAAGACAAGGAAAATAAATAAGAATATCCATTTTGTGTTCATTGGCCGATCCGTCTAACAGCAGATTTGAGTTACTCAGTGCGACAGCTGACCGAGTTGCCAGATGAATGCCAAACTCGGAGATATTCTCGTGCATATTTTGTGGGTATCTGAGATATATGACTTTATTATTATAAATATTTGTGAATTAGGAGGAATGAGAGCGCATCGTATCTTTCGGTAGCCCATTTGCTTTCATCGAAATGAGCTGCAACTGTTCTCTTCATTTGGAATGATGTAATGTTTTTTTCAGGCAATACATTCAATAATGTGAATAACTTGAGTTTCAATTGTATATTCCATTTACCCTTTGATTTCCGTTAAGGCTAATAACCGAGTTGTGAGAAACTAAAACAATCCACCAGCCACCAAATTCCGGAACAAAGAGTGGTTGATCACATTAAATCCCTACTGGGTTAGGCGACGTGGGATTGAACCGGACGACATGGCAGCTGCCTACCATCAAACTTTGGTAGTTGTAGTTGTGAAATTCAAACTTCAAATCCTAGGGTCCGAAGCGCTCCAGTGAGAGTGACGTGAAACACTTGGCCAGCAACAACTTAGTTGTCATTTCGTAAATAATCACAAATCAATGCAAACGAATTGATCATTTTGTTCTATTTTCATGGTAAATACGACATTCAAAATGTTTTGATGCCTTTATAGGTCTTACCGATTTCAATCATTTAGCAATCACAAACGTGTCACCCACATATCAGAGCCAAACTTTTGAGTAAAATCATGGTATATTTGTCTTTTTGAGTATCGGCATCATAGCTTCAGTACATACTTCAGAAATTAACAATTGGTCCCATGATTTCCCTGTTTACCGTGAAATTCAGAGCACCTTTGTAGGTATACGTTCCTCAGCTTCCAAATAGGTTTCGATTTTTGAATCTTCTGATATTAATTCCAGAATATATATATGAGTAGAGCTGAAATTGTAATTATCACTTTCAAAATGATGGGAACTCTGCAATATTCGTTTATGTTTGCCGTCAATCATTGTATCTAAATATAAATTTCTTTGAGATTCAACAAAGTGAAAAATGTTGAACGTGTTCTTTGTTATCCCAATGGTGAATTTTGTGTCAATGAATGTTTGAAAAACAGTATAGAGCAGATTTTTCGTGTGTCTGTCGAGACCGGTTAACAGTGAATATTAGGACTTCACAACTTCAATATATTGCACAACAGCAAAACTGGAGGCTGAAATGATGAAATGGAGTACTTAAATTACATCTCGTTGGTGAGGTCGATTTAATCCAAACAGGTTCGCAGACGACAAACTCGGTGGTAAAGCGATGAGACCCACGCAAAAGATTAGCGTTTCTGATGTCTCATAGTCTGAAGTGGACAATCACACTGATTCTACTGTTCATTCGTGTGTTTTGTTTACCTTCTTTTTTATTTCCTCCTAGTTCAAGCATTGTGAAAGAAAATTCCCAAGATGTGCTCCAAAGTGTAAACATAGATTTTTGGAAAACTTGAGATTACATTCGAGAATTCTTCATTGGAAGAAACATATGTACACTACTAGAATTCAATGTCTGTGTTAGTGACGTTAAAGATATATTAACTTGCGTATCTAGAAATTTGACTGATCCTGAATAAAATCACTTACATTTAATGGTATTCTAATTATGATTATTATTATCGATCGTGGAAATCACCTATTATATAACACATTGATTATCATTTAATGTTGATAATAATCTTATTGTATCCCCTTTGAAATCTAGAAGATTATATTTGAGTATGCATGAGATATATACTAAGATATGCTGAAAATTAACGTCGGATATACCCGACGCTTGAACATAAAAAGTTCATAAAATCAAGTGCATGTGAAATTGAATGCGAAATCCTATTATTTTATCTAGTTTTATCGCCATTCACTGTAAGTAATGACATTGAATAAAACAGGTCAGTCGCATCTGTCTTGATACTTTATCAAACGGAATCAGGCAACGTGCTTTTTGGTATTCGAAGTGTATTGATTAGAACGGAGACAAACGAATTTTCTCATTGGAATTCAACCAGACCAGAAGATTATCATATAGAAACGCATGGGAACAAAAGGCGAAATTTTCGATGAAATATCAACTTTGAAATTACTTTCCCACATTAGTTTAATACATATATAGGAGAACAAACGAGGCACATACAATCGTGATTAGTTCCAGCGTAGAATTTGAAAGGCTTTTCATTCTTCAAACCATGGGTCACCGTTCTCTATTTTTAAGTTTTCTCCACAACCAGTCGACTGTCAACCGGTGTACACCATGCAAACAATCATTGCAATTGAGGTACGGTGTTTTCTGAACACAGCATGTGAAGCCACGGATGCACCGATTGTCCCCAAATTAAAGAGATGAAATAAATTCTCTTTTTTCATTACTAGTTGCAACCATTGTTTTGCTGCTAAATTTGTCGAAAGTGTACAATAAATCTTCACTTGTTTCATCCTGCGCGGTTCATGTTTTTGTTGTTGTTCATTCAGCCGGAAATTAAATTCAATCGATTCAGTTAAACATATGGCATCTGTTGTTGTATTTTCAATCCACCCGTAAGTGCAGCACGCACGCACACACACACGCATACAAACGCACACACACGCACTCACACACATACAGTCCATTATTTGCGCACCGCGTATTTTTTGTCCTTGCATTCTCCGCCGATCTAATTTAGACAACTCGCTTGAACATTTCCTCCGGCGCAAGTGACTTGCCTCTATTTCGTTTTACCTTTTTGTTCACTAACTGTCAAAAATGTTTGTGCGCATGAAATTAAATTTAAAATTTGTGGATGTTGTTTGTTCTTGGTCAGTATATTGATGGTGATCATCATCATCATCATCATCATCATCACTATTTGGAACTGCATGAGATAAAAATGTTCATGGTATTGTCTATTGCAAAGAATAGTAGCTATCATTTCTGAATTCATTTATATTACGCATAATAACAAACTCTAAGTTCCGTCACACTATTTCTTTTGTGGTCACAGATGATGCGATAGATTGCCAATCATTTATCTTAATTTTCCGCTCCGTTCAGCTTAAAAACGTACCTTACTTGAAAAGAAAAACGATTGCGTGAACCGAGTTTGACCTTATTTCATCAAATATTACAATACAATCAAGAAATTGGTCAAACTGAACCAGTATGTACCTACTAGTTTCTTTAGGCGATCAATAACAAGCAACAAAGAAACATTCTGGTCATCCGGAGAAGTATTGCAGGAATTGGAGAGCTACGCTTTATGAAGAAATCATTTTGTACACCTTTTTTCTTTCTCTTCTGCTTTAACAACCTAGCTCTGAGTGAATGCATGGCGGAACTCTCCATACTAGCCATACTAAGCGAATATTATCTGACTCTAATGACCAATGTGCAAGAACCCCAAACAAGGATGTCACAGTATATTGTTTCGGTATTGTTAATTTCCTTCCTAATCGTTCGTATATAGATATATATATACATATATATATATGAATGCGGCATAACAGTCGCTTATTTCTCGGGTTACCAGCATGGTAAAAACCTGCAATGCAAAGTTTGGATTTTGTAATTATTAAATCAGCCCAAGTGTACGTTTTACAGGTTGAAAAGGCCATGCAACGAAACTGTTAATTGTGACAGTCTTGTAGGACTTCTGTGACAAGCGAAGAACTGTGAATATCTTGATATTCGCGGTGAAATCACTTTGTTTAGGCATCATAAGTAAATGTACTTTGCCTTTTCCCGTTCAGTAGTACGCTAAGATGAGTGAAGAATAGTTTGGTGCGACGGCAGGTGAAACTTTGCGAATGGCCGACTACCATTAACATATGCACTACCAGTGGGAGATGCATTGCTAACACTGGCGTGTAACTCAAAAGAATTACTATCAGTGGGTGGTGGGCAATGCAAATGTTTGGATAGGAACGATAAATAAGAGGATGGGAAGCTGAAGGTTGAAGGGACAAAGAATAAACACCAATGATTACCCTGTCCCTTGGACAAGGCTCTGTTACAGGATGTGTGGATCTATCCGGTCTGTTGAGCTGGATGTTTTCCATGTGTAGGAATTTTGATTGGTGGGCAGTAGCTAACAATATTGAATGAGTAATGGAGACTAATAGTGCAACAAACACCAACGTTTATCCTCGGGGATGACAAGGTTTCATCCCTCCACACTGTTTTTACTCAGTTGTTCCACCCCACTGACTCGTTGGTTTGCGGCAGTCGACCGTCACAGAAATCGTGGGTAAACGACCTGTATTCCGATCAGATTTGTTCAACGCATTTGTTTTGATGTTCGTTCTCCAAACCCGTAAGGCCAGCTTTTTGTATAAATCATGATGAGGTCATGAAACGCTTCCCCGGCAGTCATGGAAATGGCAATCCCCCACAATTTACAGAAGACCAACTTTTGTCACATTCACGGTGACATAAGTTACGAATGAATGAAAGTCAGCTGAGTGCTAGTCACGAAAATCAGATTGTGTAATGATGTTTCATTATGGCTTAACAAGCGTGAGAAAAAATCCTATCACTTAGGTAGAATTGTACTGGATTTTTCCGGTGAATTAGGGTTCTAATTCACCAATCCACTTTGTATGGTCAATTGAATCAGCCAAATCGCAACATGACAAACGAGTGCCGCTGCTAGGTACTATTGGAATCTATTACCTCCTTTTCCCCCGTACTAATTCGCATATTTTCCTGAACTTCTTTCATAGTTAAGCATGCACAACTCTATGAGAGTAGCTTCGATTGCACAACATTGAAAAAACCTCGTTAAACTTTCTTCCAAAAGCCTGTACCTCTGTTGTTTTGAAGGTATGCAAAAAGGCTGCTGTGTAAGACTTTACTCACCCAATTCAGTATTCAGGACCAGTATCAGTTTGTTTATATCCATTCCCTAGATACCCTATAGTCCCTGCTTTCCTTTTTCATTTCACAATCTCTTCTGCTAATGACAACATCAAGACTATACCATCAAGTGCCTTGGACTGAACTGATGCTGTTTACAGGGAAATATCGCTAATCACTACATACGCTGTCCGTATCCAACCTATTCGCTGCCCACCTCAACACAAGTCGCTGTCTAGAATTATGCTTACACTACTCCATCTGAACATTTGCGAATGCGTAGCAGGCTAGTATGACGAAAATCATGGATTTTTCTCAACACGGGGAACTAAAAGTGAACCCGAAAAGGTTTCAACTTCATCTCATCCACCCATATCAGAAACATGTTCCATAAGGTTCCAAAAGGGATATCTTTTATGGTGTAAGTCTTTGATTCCATCGTTCACGACAATCCCACATCGTGTTTGGTTCTGGTCACTGTTTTTCCCTGTTTTATTTTCACAGGTCGCTTCAATTCGAAACTTGATCACACCTCTTGCACTCCGTATTTTCTTACAAAGTTTCACCCTATCTTCCGTGAACCGCTTGTAAAAAGTTCTTCTGGGAGATTTAATCTTGTACCCCAACTTAGTGAATATAGAGAGTGAGATTTTTTCCATCGATCCGTTCTCACTTTACACATATACGTTTGATTTACGGACAATATTTTTTTGGACTCCTTAAAAACTTAACAACTGCCACCTCTCATCTGAAACTAACGTTAAGTTACTCACATTCCGACGGTGGTATTGTTGTTATATGTTTCCTTTTATAAAGCAACTTTTCCCTACCATACTAGTCCTTGTTTATTTGTATGACGTTTTCCGAAAGCTGACTTGCACGAAGTGATTGTCTGAATTCGTTTACCTTGGTACATTTAAAAGTCATTAAATACCCCCAATCAGCAGATAGAAATTCAGTTTGGAGCTGCCAGGATACGAACACCGGACATGACCTGTGCAAACAGAGAGCCATAAACCGATATCCTACTGTCGCCTGTTAAGCCGCCAGTGACTGTCACTCCTGCTATTGCATCAAAAATTTGACACAAATGATTTGCTAAACTACCACTGCACAAGCAGAAGCTTTATCTGATTCCGCCGCTATTTTGTGCAAACTACAGGTCTAATCGAAACTGAAGCAACGGGTCCCTGTGAAACACTTGTCGGTTCGTATAGGCAACAGTATTTATACTGAAGTAAATTTTTTTCCAAATAATGACAAACAGGTCCTGGTGAGTCTTTATATACGTGACTTTTCTGATTCGTTTATACTCAGCAGATGAATTGGTTCAGAATGTAACGGATACTCCCATTTCGTCAGTAGCGGTTGACCTAGACCATGATGAGTTAAGCGGTAACTGATGAAAATGGAACAGTTTTTGTTAACAAAAAATTACCATTGATAATAAGTAAGATGTACAGTTTGTGTACACTAATGGTAGATTGGTCAGCCTTTGTTCTTTAGAACTTTTTCGAGTCTCTTCGGCATCTTTTGTGAATTTTAAAAGCGAATAATAAATGAACCAGATTGCTTAAATTAATAAATTTACTAACCTCTTATGAAACATGACACGGAGCGTTATCCTGGAGAACGATAACTTTTTCAAACGATTTTTGGATGAAATTCTGGAAGCATTTTCGTAATTACTGATGCATCCCAATCAGCAAGTACTGTATAACTGCGTTTATCAGGGAAATTAAAAACTGATGGGTGTTATTTATATTTGTATTGTTTCACAAAAGAAGTAAACTTGATAGCATTTCCCTGGTAACATGTTTTCATTCTTCCTAGCATATGGTTCACGATCAGACAATGAAAATATTATTCTAAAGCTAATGAGAAAAAAGGTCAGCTCACTTTTTCAGATGATAGATTGTGAATCATTTAACAAAACAATGATTAAGTTCTTTTCTTCTCTATCTTATCATTCCTTGACCCCAGGGTTATGAGTCCGTCAATTGCAGGATAAATTTTGTTGGGTTGTCCATAATATTAAATGTCTTGCACATTTATTACACACTGGATTTGATGCAAAAATTAGCCTTAGGTGATCTCAGTGAATCAACCTTCGATCTCTACTAACACGACCTGCAAACTGAACTTTGGGTGAAACTCACTCGTGGTTCCTTTTCTTCTTTTCATTTTACTTCCTTTTTATTCATCATACAAAGATATAATTTTCAGGAAGAGGAAGCGGCCAATCAAAGGCTGCCATTCAACACACAATGGAAAAAGTTAGGCGGTGGTGGTGGGATTCGAACACACATCCCCGAGGTCATAATTTGGTGACGTAACCCCCGGGCCACTGTAGAGTGCTTGCACGCAAGTTATTCACTTTCTGTGTGTGTTGATTTTGGGCGTTCCGATTTCGGGGCCGTAAACTTTTTGCTTCGTAACGTCTAAACATGTTCCCAAAGAAAGCATAAAGCAAATCGTGATATGCTAAATTCCTAGGACTTGGAATCCAATCGTGGTGGAGTTTGCAATCGTGAAATTAGGTGAAATAAGGTCTAGCTGAGCACTATGACGCGACCACAATTAAAGTAACGTGGATATACCATTCATGGTGTGAGGTACTTCACTATGAAGATCGTCCTTATTTCTTCCTCAAAACGTCACTCTCTTCGTCGTTGTCGTCGTCGTTGTAGTGTTGGTGGTGGTGTTGATGATGGTGGTAGCAGTAGTAATAGTTGTATTAGCGCTAATATTTATAGTTCATCTAGAGTTGTTCATACGGTCGGTCGGTCTGTCAGGAGTTTGATAATCTGACGCTTCAGATTTGCTTTTATTTGTTCGCAAAACATACCCTATCCCACCACTCACTTTCCTTTTACCAAGCCCCAGCTCCTCCTCATGGTAGTGTTATCAGTCGCGGGAGATCGCCAAACTGTCAACATTGAAATTGCTTTATGTCACCTCCCGAACAGAATCTAACTGAAACGGTCTCTACATTCACCGTTAAGGAGTGCTGTATGTGTGCTGGTGTTTTTTCATTCCCTACGTACGTGCACGTGTGCATACTGTAGGGCTCACAACCGGATTGTCAAAATTGTCCGACTAACAATTTCAACTCACCTCTCATCCCTTGTCTGTTGTTCACCAACTCGACTGCTCGCTTGCCACTATACATCCAGATTGTGTTTCCATATGGAGGACAGATTTTGAACGTCCATAGGTGAATAGAACAAAGTCTAAAATTGTGGATAGTTGTCGACAAACAATACACACTACTTCACATCAAAATGACCACCCGAATGAAAAGCATGGTCCACTTTATCGAAGAAAAATTTATCACTCGAATTTTCAGTTAGTCAGAATATTGATTACCTTTATTTATTTTGTAAAACTACGAGTAAATATATCTATCTTTACTTCTGATTGTCGCAAAGGCCGGCACACCAACGACGCGTGGAACGTTTCTATCTATGAAGTTATGTTATTGCGTTGTAATGAATAGATCAGCAAAATGTGCACATAATGGAAGAACTTCTGGAAAATGTCACCTAATGTGTCCCGATTTGCAAATCGCTGGTTTATCCTTAGGTCGTGATACCGGGGTACTTTTATCACACGCATTCAACGGAAAAAACCCGTCCTATTTCTCCCGGTTCTGTTCCCCACCATTTTCGTGCATCCGAAAAGTTTCGGTTATTCACATTTTGCTATTCCCACATCGCTGGTTATATTTTCTATTGTGTAATCCTCTTTTTATGAACAAGAAGGACATTTTGTTCGGACATGTTCTAATCACATAACTACTTCAAGCCTCATAATGTTATCTTGTCTAATGGCCTAAAACAACTGACCAGAAATAATCCTAATCGTCAAACTCAGCTGTGGCTTTCCGTTGGGTCAACAAGTATATACGTCGATCTCGGTGGTTTCAATTATTTCTTCATGGACTCCGTGTTTTTTGAGCCTACCTTCTGATTAGGGTGCATTACTTGATATCGCCCCTGAATATTTTATTGTTTAAGTCATGTCCAAAGGCTCAGTGAATACTGAATTTCCAAATTTGATGATGATGAGCATGGTGATGTCGGTGTTGATGATATCACTACTCAGGATGGTTTTAGTTATAAGGATCCATTTGAACAAATAGTTTGATATTGGACTTTCGTGAGATTTTCATACCACTTAATCCGACCAGCTTCACAATACATCCATTGATTGGTTGGTCGTATTGAATCTGCTGTGTCATTCTTACTCCCGCTCTCGCTCTGTCTTTAGGGCATAATCTTATTGTTTTCTCTCTGAGATGTTTTGATATTTGAACTCGGTAATACATCCTTATCTAATTATTCATCGATCATTTCACTGTTACAATGCAATCTGAGGCTAATTTGGCTATCCTTCAGTAGTTACTCCATAACATCCATCAATTTTCTTCTGTTCCTTGCATTAATGAGAATGGTAATCAGTAGTTAAGATTTAGAGGAAAGCGCGATGCCCACTCTCTTGACTAGCGGTCTATCCTGCTTCATTCTGTATCCAGTTTACACCGGTGTCATCGTCGTCGTGACCCATAAAGCATTCGATTTAGAGACCTCGTTCCCTTCTGCCGGATAGAACCTATCCGTTTGGTTTTGACCAGTTAGTTTCCGGCAATTCGACCCGCACTTCTCCTGTTGACCATCGCGAACTACGTATAGTTTAACGATCCACAAAACCCTGGGGTAACAGGACATAGTGAATTCCAATCTTGCTCTTTCACTTCAAGACCAGTTGTTCCGTTGTGCTCGACCATAGTCAGATTGAACAAATCAAGAATAGTCAGCGCAAAAGCACAATAAGAATAGAGTAAATAAGAGTTAATCACTGTGAGGTTATTGTGAATGGAGAGAGCAGTGTACTTCAAGCCGAAATATGACATAAACTTATACTGGGATTGTGAAACGTTCAATAGCTTCTATACTGTTCAAACCTAAATGTGGTAGCAACGTGCACCCTTGTATAAAGCATGCTCTAGCATTTAAGCTACAGTGTGTGCCTAAAAGATGAAATCAAGGATAGATTTCTAGTAGGGTTTGTTCGTCCCATACCTTACAATCTGTCGCGTTGATTGGTCGTTAGAATTGTTGCACACTTCAGTAACTGAGACCAAGGTATATACCAAATTGTTTCAAGATAAACTGACTCAAACTATTTTTCTGATCAATATTTTCCAGAAAATCATCGAAACAGGACAGTAACGAATAGTGCGAGTTGATACACATTATATCTCCTTGTCATCGCAAAAGTAGACAATACTTATGTTTCAAAATAAACCAGCTGTAATTAGTGTTCACTGTGCCAGTGTAAAGAGTACCATTTCGACCAACAACGAAAACCTAAGCAAAGCGCACAGTCTCACTGATGCAAATCTGCTTACTGATTTACTGCACTGTGTGCTGATACAGCAATCCGATAACTCGGTTTAACCAATATTTATTAATACATCTTTGTCTATCTAGGCAACGGAATCGCTTACGTCTGATTTCATTCATGCCCCAAGTGCGTTTGATATGAGGGTGTTTTTCGCCCATTTATCCACTAATACAGGTTCATTGCAAAGAATTGTTTTCCTTATTCATATTGTTATTATCGTCAGTCGTAGCTGAACGATGAGATGGGAACATACTGTCTCGGTCAGATGATCCATTAGTTTATTCTCTGGCTTTCTTCTGTCCGGTCATCTTATCCTGAAGTCAAACCTGAAAAAACGTATGATCCAGTTTAACGTGATTGTTCACTGATTGATTCGAAGGATGATAAGTCTCTGCCAATTTTCTTGGACAATAACCGGGCTTGGTATGTGATTGTTGCAGATGCGAAGTCCAATTTTCTTTTCCCTTCAGCGTTATAGGGTGAAAATGTTTCTCATATCTCGATGGCCAAGGGGTCTGCGCGAAACCCTATTGCGATCGGGCTGTTTCAGTCTATCTGACGTAATGTGGTGTAGTGTCTGCGGTGTATTTGCAACACAGCGGTACTACTGTCATTCTCATTGGTTTTCTACCACGGTAACCAGAAACATTTGGTCGTTGTCCGGGCTACTGCTGCTCCGTATATGTTTTCTCTGATATTCATAATACCTCACAATGCGTGTTATAAACAGATGTTTCTTCTTCTGAACCAGTTCATCAGGTTTCGTACTGTCACACTTTGCAGTTACGAACTTCAAATTCACCTTTAACGTGAATCACGTGAAAGACGGAAGAGATTTAAATCTTTTCTTTTTGTGGTATAGNGGTATAGCGGAATTCGATCAATGAGTGTGTTTGAGTGTGACATCTTATTCATATTCCTTCGATCGAAGAGGAATCCGGAAATAGGAAGTAGCAACATAAAACGAAGCCTGTATTACCGATTTGTTCATTGATTACCGTTCAGTCAGCAGCAGGCTTTGAGGATGTGTTGATTGTACGAAACAAGATGTTGGTGATGCGGAGGAAACGTAAAACGTATCCACGAGTGTTTGGAGGAACGAAGTTGAAACAAGAACCGCTGATCATNTTGGAGAAATTCAGTCACCCACACTGGGTCATTTACCACCGGGTGGACGAAAGACCTGTCCCATACTGTCCCTGTTGTTCAACAGTCGAGAAATATGCTGCAAATTTCGCCCGATAGGATCATTTTGCCTTTTGCGTTGGCAGCATAGTTTGTGGCAAGAAAAATGCAAATAATTCAAACAAACCTATATAAACTTACATTTAAAATCAACTCACTTTATGTGTGTACATTTGTCAGTTTTCTAACACTTGAGGAGACGTGTGGTTTAATGATGCCTATTCCGTTGTGAAACCAGTTTGCGGTAAATTATATTTTGTTGTAGTTTTGTTTGATTTCCTGTTTTCTGCGTTTTCGGATAGTCTCAAAACACAGCCTCCTTTTCTACAAACCTCCATCCTATCGGGGGTTGGAGAGGAAAGATAACGTACGATCTCATTGTTTATTTCTAACAGATGGTAATACAAAAATAACATTGCATCACACCGAAAACAATCGATGAATCTCATCCCAAAATGATCACACTTTGTTTTCTTATATATTTTACAGACTAAAACGGGTGTTTCTGTCGAATCAATATCGACCGCAAGTTTTACCTCCGGATTTGGTGAAAGCAACAGAACCTGTTGGTCTAACCGACCGCCAGGTGTACAGCACCGATGTTGGGGGTGCCCAAAAACCACCTGTCGGATCCACGGTGGAGCGCACATTTCTCAGCACGAATGACATGCATCACGTGGAAGTGTCGAGAGATTCCAGCCTGTTGGAAGCTGAATATACGTCCACCACCGAAAGCACAGAGTTGACATTTCGCCGTGGACGTTGGACGAATGAGACCCTTTCCCCACGTATTCTCGGTCAAGTGCACGCGCTGTCCCTGACCGAATTGCGACTAGTCTTACTTGTGGTTGACTTTTTTATTATTATCTGTCGATTCTATCACACGTTTCTTAGTCTAAGAAATTTGTGGTTCGGACAGAAAATACATGTGGACGCGGCCAGTTTGTTGACAGTTCGATCCGGTGCAGAATCGGCCACGGGGACATTGCTACATGCAAGCCCGAGCCTGGGAACGAACAATCGCAGAGGTCGACTTAGCCATACGACTGACAATGGGGATGGTGTGATACGATCTAGCAAGTCCACCGGTCTAGGCAGACATTCATCGTCCAAATTGGCTTTGTTACAAGAATTGTCCAAACAGAATAATCGCTATGAATGTACACATGTGGACCAGGAACAACAGGTGAGTTACATGAACCGACCAATAATTGCATCATGTGCTGCATGATCATACAAAATATTGCTCTGATTGTATTAATCTCCATCGGATTTCAAGTCGTGCAAATGGATATTTGGCAGAATTGATTCCATATCGTGATTGTGAAAACTTCAGTAGTCTCGGTGGGATTTGAATCCACGCATGGACGCCGCCTACGCCTTGTACGCGTGCACGTACAAAGCTTAGGCGGTGTTCATGCGTGTTTGAATTTCAAATCGATAAGGGTATTGGAGATGCAGTATACTCACAATAATGATACCGTCCATTGCGGCCTGCCTTTGAATTCTGTATCTGTGCTCTGGATGTACCGCTGTGTGTGTGACGCTTCCATGCGATCCCGGTCTCAGAAGCAAAAAAGATGGAGAAAGGTTAATAGATAGATAAATAGATAGATAGATAGATAGATAGATAGATAGATAGATAGATAGATAGATAGATAGATAGATGGATGGATATATCACTAGAAAGATAGATAGACAGATAGATAGATAGATAGATAGATAGACATATAGATAAATAGACAGATAGTTAGATAGATATTCAGATACATAGATAGATAGATAGATTTATAGCATAGATAGACAGAAATATGCATAGATATATAGATAGATAAACAATCGATGGACCATAGATAAATAGACAGATAGGTAGATCGACAGATAGATAGGTAGATATATAGATAGACACGGATAGATAGATAGATAGATAGATAGATAGATAGATAGATAGATAGATAGATAGATACGTTTGGACATATACATTCATAAATATATATGTATATGCCTATTGCATGAAACGTTGTTGACCACTCAAAGAAAGAATGGCAGAACCCGACAAATCGCTGACAGTTGGAACCATGAACAAAAGGCAATGAAATTTTAGGTTCCTATTGTTTTCACTCAACAGATTTTGCACTACCAAGTGACAAATCGGGGCACAGTTGTCCCTTACGTGTTCACTAAACGGCCGTTGATTGAAAGATACAATACCCAAATATTTTTAAATTGACCGGTGTAAATATTGTGCGAAATCTTATCTCATGTATTTCGTGTGTCCAAAAGGCTTTGAGTAGAAAATCGTTGAGCAATAGCTATTTCGAATATGTTTCACGACGGTTATTTTGTTATAATTCCATATCCGACCTGTTTTATGAATACCAAATGCTTTCCCGTTAAACAATAAATGATTTCGTGAAAAAGATGAGCAGTCAAAAAGGAAAATTAGGAAATATTTCTCGTAGACCTAAGGTATTATATCAAACTATGTAGTCATCCTTGGTAAAATCGATTGCCTTCAATTTTACCAGTGGTACAATTTACAAGAAATCAAAACACACTCGGATAAGCGGTAGCAAAATTTAACATATCGGCACGTTTATTTCTCATGAACTTCCTAACGTTTTTTTTACGGAAGCTTCACCAGAATGGGACGAAAAGCGGAAAAGCGGACTAGACTGAGAAAGAAGCCTAAAGAAGCATACAAATCGGCTGATGGAAACAACGGGACATATTTTGGGTAAAGAAAAATATTTGCAGTGTTTTGAGCAATAATCATATAGCGAATTTCAAGGATGGTAAAATAGGCGTATATAGAGTCCGAAATGTTTTGCTTTTTTGCTGTTCTTATTCTGAGCCTCTGCTTGTATCGATCGATTTGCGTGAGTAAAACTGTACGCGCGGGCTTGTATGCGTGCTGAACATTGTCAAAAGAAGTACTCCTAATCGATTCTCCGTAGATATTCAAGTGTGATCGTTCTAAGCTTTTCACTGCTAAACAGGTTTGACAGGACAATCAATTTTTAAACAACCTATTTTATGGGCTCGTTTCATATTTTCACTTAATAGCAGAGAAATATCTAGTTCAAAAATGATCAAAGTTGGTGGACATATGTATCTCTTGGGCAAAGCAACTTTCGAGAACGTAACGTAAACAAACCTGTAATTGCATGAGGATAAAATACACATGCAGTTTGTCAGAGACAACATCGTTAGCACATCGGTTTGTGACAATATTTATCAAAGTTTGGAAGCAACTATTTCGCCCATTGAATCAACTGAACCAATTCACCGAAAATACATGATATCGCACGAAGAAATGTTTCAAAGTTGCGAAACGCTCATAGAACTTCTCTGTTGTAAAATACTACTATTTGTTTTATTATTATGGATTTTGTTAGAGTATCACCAACGATGATATCAATCAGTCTCCAAGTTTGTCAGCAACCTGTGTGCCCCGTTTGCCTTACGGGAACGAGGTCATGTGACTTCTTAGGGGAGTGAAGTAGCACGGTGGAGTTGTCATGGCCTGATTACAAGAAAGCAGCACATAATAGGAGCACAAATTTTAATTTCTATTAACCAGAAACTGAAAGAATACAGGAACGAATAATAAACACTCAAAATGATATAACTTTAAGTGTACGATAACTAGGTTCAAAGTGCACCAGCCAGGTGCACATTTTGAAGCAACGTTCATGGAGCAAAACCCCGAAAAAATCTTAAGAAATGACTAGGATTTTTCAATAACTTATATTTGAATTACATTCGCAACTCGAGTCAAATTTGAGACTAGAAACATCCACATGGTTACGGGACAAGATAGACAAAAAGAAAACCGTATTTGATTATAATTGCATAAACGAAAGTAAGAAACCTTCATTTCGGAAACTTTTCTCTCATTTATTTGAGGCCCTCACATGTGCAATATCTAAAGGTCTAATTACTACTAAAGAAACTTACGGACAGCATTGCACCAATTGCATCATTTCCAATCTTACTGGTGAATCAGCGATTTCTGTTCGGTTGATTCCCTTTGCCTTTGTCAAAAATCTTGCATGAAACGGGTCGTTCATTTACACTCGTCCCCTGTTTTGTCTTCTCCGTTACTGTCGGTTTGTATACGCTTGATTCATTGATATGTCTGAAGTGTTTTTCTCAGTAAGCTGTCTGATGTATAATTTTTAGTCGCGAATTTTCAGTGAACGAAAATTAGAAGTTTTCTTTAACGCCCACCCCACCCCTCAGCCCAGCCCACATACACGCACTTCAGTGGCGAATGAAATCGCATGGCTAAATGTACATCACGTTCTGTTCCTGAGTTAAAATGAAGAAGGTTAGAATATAACTGTTATTTTACCAGAAATTATACCTGCCAGGTGTGCTGTTTTGTGCAGTCCATCTAAGCATTTCATTCGGTTTCAGTACACTTTCTGAAGACAAACTAAATATATACATATCAGAAATATGGTTGTTTGCCTGATCGAATAGCCTTCCTGTTGTCCTGTGGTTCATAGCTATATTATCAAAATTAAGCCCATCAAAAAATAGTGTCGAAAACCACGTGTTCTAATCATCATAGATTTAACTGATACATTTACTCCTAAAGACTATTGAACTAAAAAGACCCAGACCATTCTAAAGCATATGATGTAGGTATTTGCCTTTGAAATATGGTAAATGCCATTGAATGCCAGGGAGGGTCTCTTTCAGATAGTCGAAAAATACATTTTCTTTGCTTAGTTTGATTACTGGATTGTGCTGTTCTTCCATGGTGCGCTTCAAAATGACTCCCGTGGGCGTTTTTATACTAGATCTCATTACTGTTCTCCTAGTAATCAAATACGTTGTCCTTGTTAGAATTGCAAAGTCAAACAATATGGCGAACAAGCTTGTTTTCAGTCATGTGAGCGTGTTTATATCTAATGTAGAGATAAATGTTCAAATTAAACTTAATCAGTACGATTTGGAAGATATGTAAACATCACTCGAAATAGCTGTCAAACGCGGACTGTGTTTTTGTACCAGCAAACCTTAAAAGCACCCATGCAAATAAAGTCAGGGCCGCAGCCTGTCTGCGGCTGATGGGTTGTTAAAAATCCCTTGCTGCATACTGTTATATTTAGCGCATACATATATATATATATATATATATATATATATTTGTGAGAGCCAGATCTATAGTCCACAAAGGGTATTATATCTACAATATTCACAGGCATAATTAGTCCTAAACAAACTTACGGACATTGCATTGCACAAATAAAAAATTATGATCATTTCCAATCCTATTGGTGAATCAGCGATTTTTGTTCGGGGAAATCATGTTGCACTCATCCTATTATGGATCAGTGAACGGTGTACAGTATCATCAATCATGTCTGGATAGTCTTGTCACGAATAATGAATGTATAGCATTTTATCAGAAACAGACAGACTAATGGAAACTAGGTAATACTGATGTGGGAACCTGCTAATGAGGGCTGTCTGTCATTATCTCAATGGTGTGCCGTAAAAGCGGATTAACTAGGTCGATTAAGAACCGACTTAGTATCCGATAAACATTCACTAATATATCCGTCGTTCTCACTAGACGAAAACTTATTTCGAGAATATTTTCGGCACACAATGATATCGATCTATATAAATATGGTAATTAAACAATTTGGTACATGTAATCAGAATGTCCCATTTTGTTTCACACTTTGAAATGCATTGATTTCGTTTGGGCGGGCGGCATTTCACACACACTCGGTGATGATACAAATTTACGATAAGTAACCGTTATCACTTAGACCAGGCGACGCTCCTAGATACCATCAACCGAATGCGGGCGCATACACGGAGAGACACAAACGATAGCTTGTCGACTTGCCCAACCCTAACAAATTTAAATCACACATTTTCGTTGCCTACGCACATTTATGTTTGCTATAGTTAGCAAAATTTCTCACCCGGACAGTATACATTACACCCCACTACTACCACCACCACCCAGTCCCCAAGCGTCGCATGAGAAAATTCCACTGGTTTTATGATTTGCCCCGAACCGATCGATAAAACTGGTTATTCTGCGATTCAACTCATTCAGAAAGACGAGTGTGTGTAGGTGTATCTGTGTGTGCTTGTGTTTGTGTATGCATATTTGTATGTATGTGGGTGTGCGTATGTATGTGTGTATGTCAGTTTGTGTGCAGTTTGATGTGAACAGTTTAATGGATTGAGTCACCGGTCGGAGGGAAGCGCAAACACTTTAAGGTCAGTCAATCAGCCACCAGTGCATCGCGTGAATCACGACCGAGGCTATTCGGCTCATGCTGGATGAGCTGTTTGCTCTGTCCATCCAGACAGTGCACGAACAGTTCACACGTGATCCACTTTTAAAATTAATGGCACCCATGTCTGTGTATAGCATTGCCAATGAGAAGGTGAACGGGAAGAATTGTTTGACTGTTAAGTGAAGCTTTCGGTGTCTGGGTCTGGAGGACAGAATGGCAGAGTGAACATCAAATTCGATCCTCAAAGTTTCAATACTACGCTCACTCCCTCCTTCGCCCTACTTACCAAACTACGTCGGTCATAACAAAAATTTATTTGTATTTGCACGAAATGACCCAGTTAAAGGCTGCAATTGATTGCTTGATGTCAATGGCCGCGGTGATCGAGTGTTAGAGTCATTGAACTAACCACCTTGGGATCCTGAGTTCGAACCCTATCACCACCGCTAATCTTCCCGTTATTTGTATTTCCCTAGAAAGCCTTTGCGGCGGCCTTGTTCCTGAAAATTGTGTATACATTTATTTAATCAATAAACACAAAGGAGAGAAAAACATTAAAAAATGAGTCAATATGATGATGCAGCATATTGTTCTGTTTACTAGACACAACACATTTTGTTATGTATGACAAGGAAGCGTTCGGGATTGAAAGGTATTTCCTAATACCAGCTGTGATCTACAATCACAATTACCGACGTAATAAATTCAAGGGACATTGAAATTAAGATAAAATCCGATCCGTTGGAGGATTCATCGGTAAATCATTTCAACTTTTCACTCAATGAGATTGGAGAAGTGTTCGTCCGATCCCAATAACTACCGCATAATTGTAACAGGCAATTCTTTTCTCCAGTATGAGCCATGCTTTATTGGTCGTACACAGGGTCTCGAATTCTCCCCTGAGTAAAATTGTTTTGTAAAATCAATTAATCCCGCAAGTCCGTCTAACGACGGAGATCATTGCAATCAGAACGGAAATAAATTGTCAGAAATAAATGTGACTATCACAAAGTTCCGGAAAGCCGATATTGATATACACGTATTTTTTTCTTTTAACGGCACTGACATAAAGCTGAATTGGGCTTTGAACTCAAATCATATTTGTAACAAAACAAAGCATGTTTCTTGAATACCACAAAATCAAATAATTGGACAAACGGTCTTCATAAAAAGGAACAGTTTTGTTGGACAAAATATGGTCAGAGTTTCGCGCTAACCGTCAATATCCTTCAGCAACCAATAGCCGAATAACCGCATTAAATATTGGAAAACTTAATGTGTAACAATCACCTTAGAGGTTTTCATCAAATTTGCAGTTAGTTTTTTTCATTGCGACCGGAAACAGAAATCAGGAACTCAACGGACAACTCAATGTTGCCAGTAAGGAACGTCTGGACCAGGTTCTCCTATTGTGTACAAATATAGTATTAATAACCTTTTATGATCTATTCATGCATGAAATCGAGATATAAGTTTTAAGTTTACAGCGAACCAAAGTGTGCTCATAGGAATTTTGACAGTAATTGTATCCAAATTCTCGAACAAAACTTCGCACAAGATAGTGGAGTGAGTAAGACTATCAACAGCTCGATCGTTTCACACCTATTGGATTCAAACCACGTGGTTTATGTGGTGGAGGCGTTTCGACCGCTCTACGTGGTTCGTATCCGTCGACCTAAGAGAATTAGGAGTCGCATTCTGTCCACAGTGGAAGCGATCGGAATCCGCTACGTACTCTCCCCCCCCCCCCTCCGATTGCTCGCAAAAACAGTTCGTAAGAGCACTCGGTCTGCCATGGAAAACACCACACACGACGCAACCATCCAATAACTCATCCCTAAAGCCCCGAACCAGTGTGGATTTGTGAGGACCAAATTCTGAGTAAAATTCGATCATGGTGTTACGAAAAGGCGAGTCGGCTGTCAAAATTTTTATTGTTCCAATTCAAAAACAATCGGTGTACGCGTTCGATCATAGACAATCAATTCTCGACCTCGCAGCAGGATGATTCATGCCTCATTCTGTTGGTCCATTCCTGTTGGTTTTGGTCCATACTTGGCACGTACGTTTCCTCTTCCTCCGCATGCCGTTCCAACTGGTTTGACCCGGTCATAGTGTGGGATTGGTCGATCGACAGCTCCGACATTGAGGTATTCGGTGGATATCTTTCTGGTTAGATGTGAATTATCCGTTGGGCTGTAATTGACTATTCGTTCGTTTCGAGTGGTAGTCGACATTGTTTCGCGAAATACTTCCAGCCGCTACGTCTGCGCACCTGGTTGGATTCGTTCGCTATCCGGAACTCCCTTGGTACCACCTTCCATCACAATGGGACTGGAATGTTGATTACGTCTTTTCCAACTTGTCCTGAGTTCTCCCTCTGCCATACAGTTTGTTATAAATTGTTATGTCAGATTGTAGAAAAATCACCGCAAACCAACTTGTTCGCTCTGTGTAAGGAGGGCATATTCGGACAAGGTAATATTACCAACTTTTTCCTCCGTTTAGTGGTCACGAGAATACGGATTATTAAACGAGCTGGATTGTTGTGTTTTATCGACTGATCGAATAAGGTATAGTTTATATTAGACCAAACATTTGTTGGGCAGAGACATATAATTTAGAACGACTGAAGATGAACACGATTTATTTGAAAAATATTCAATTGCGATCATTGGTATGGATGTCTTGATTGTCTTCCTTTCGCCGGTGAAGTTTGCTTATTCGCCATCATTAGTGTGCTAATCTGGATAGTTTGAATCCACTCTTACATCACATGTCGCAACTTGTGTTAAAAGATCAAACAACTTCTGTTGCTAATTGGCGTTTAATTACCACTTGACTTTTATTATTTTTGGCTCCTCAAATTATCTTGCCATTCAATTTTATCTTTAATCCCCATTTTAATGGTAGTCTGTGAATTTTCAATCGCATTTAAACACACCACAATGTGTGTTGATCTGAAATTCCTTTGGTCAACTACCGCATTTTTTAAATCAACAAAATGGGAAATATCCGAGGTGCGGTTGGGGCCGAAATCATCCACTCACCAAAATAAGGTGCCGAATTTCCATCAAAGGACCAGATGCCCCGAAGTTAGGACAACGACAGCTGACATGATTAGGTTCTGTAAAGAGACCGAAAAGATTTATTCAAAACCCGAAAAGTAATTTTAATTTTGTTGATAAAAATGATCAACAAACTGATGAGTTTTTTTTAAACAAGTCTAAAAATCAATGTTCGTCTATCCATCTACCAATATGAAAGCTGTACGTTGTGCAAGTCGAGCGAAGTTTCATTCGATTGCAAACTTTTCCCTTCAATAAATATACCAATCAGCAATGCCTATTCAGTCATGGAAGAAGACCACTACTGAAATAAGCAAAGACAATTTGTAATTACGGTCATCAACCGTCATTCGCATTGCCGGATGTAGGTGAGACCAACGGTCGTGAACAACCCAGGTGGCCTAATGGTCGCACAGCAAACACAGAAACCTGCAAATCTTACATAAATAGAACACCAGCACAGGTCTCATAACGCGTTTTTGAGGATACTTCGAGAACGCACACCCAATTGCTTACCATTAGTTCAACAACATTTTTTGTGATTGAGATCTTTTATCATACACAAATCGCCAAAAGGACTTCTCTGAGCGGGGAATCATAACGCAAATAGAAGCACAAACAAGATGTAAATTTAAAACTTGGTCAAAATCGAGGGCAATACATTCACTCTCCTGCTATGTCACACCCATGAAAAATTGCATTCTCCGGTAGGTTCGTAACAGTGTACCAATATAGGTCCTCCTATGCAATGTCACCCCCTCAGTATGTCGTATTTCCTGAGAATTAGTCATCTGGTTTCTGACCGATGCACAACGGGTTAACCCTTTACCAACCAACATGCGGTCACCCACTTATCCAGTGACATCTCACCTAGTGTGACACAAACATGACACTGTTCACTGATTGGATAACGTCTGTGAAGAAGGTGCACAAATGCCAGCAGTCCAGCAGGTGATAATGTGCCAGCGCTTGTCCAGCAGAGGGAAGTTGAATGTGTTGGAAATGTTGAGTGGTCCAGAGCTATTTAGCAAAACCACTTGGAATATCAAGGAAAACTGTTTGCAACGGTTATATTCAGTCGAACGGTTATTGGACAGTTTGTCAACTCTATATAGTGCATCTCAGGAACTATGCCAACTGAAAGTCTAGGAGGCGTTCAAGGCAGTTAATACTGTAGCCTTGACGTGGTTTACCTTCATAAGGGGAATGCATGGTGAGTTCCGCATGCTGGAGGGCATCGTTTGCCAGAAAGCGAGTGAACTAGCAGAGAACGTGCATCAAGGTTACCTCAACGCTTTCAAAGGTTGATTTCCCTCTTGACCACTACGCATACTACGCAACAATAACCAATTACATTGACGGTTCTTGCTTACCTATATGACGAACGTGGTCATTTTGGGAAAGCTAACGAAGCACACATTGTTCCTTGAAAGATCAAAAAGAAAGGCCGACCAAAGCATTTATGATCTCATCATAAAATGAGATGAACTGTAAGAATTCAAGATGGTAGATGACGAAATACCCAGTGTGAAAATATTCCTCACTGTAACAGGGAAGAAACAGAAAGCATAGTAAACTTTAGGGATAAAGTCAAATTTACGAATTGGGAACAATAGGCATATCGTTGCAATCCCGAATAATATCAGACAAAACCACGGGGCCTAACATTGTACTAAGTAGTTCTGTGACTGAAAGTAAAAGTTTATGTAAGATAGGCTCATTCCGAATTGATAATGTTCATCCATAAGAATAATATCTTTCATAAATAGAGTGAATCAAACCTAAACCAAACAACAGAACGCACTGTACAGCTATGTTGATCTGGTTTTGGGTCGTCATCAGCAGTTGCAGCATCAAATAAGGCTCTATTTCATTGACAGGTCAACCCTAGTCCACGCAGGCAGAACTCAAGTGTACTATTCAATGAAAACCCCGGCTGTTGATTACAATGTTTCACTTTATCCGTGTCAGGTAGTAATCAAACTGACTTCATCTTAGAGAAGTTAATGAAATGATCCCACGAAACATGATGCTGTCTAACGAACAGATTGAAAGACCCGTGAAATGTTTTTCAAATTGTTTATGATCTTTAGTCTAAACCTATCAAATTGTGCATGAAGTGTTTCTATTGTTCGACTACGTGTGACCTTTTGTGACCCAAAGTTTCCGCATGAAGTTAGACTATGACAACAGTTTAGAAGACGCTAAAAGGGTGCATCTTATAATTGAAAATTGAAATTCGTCATCAGAAACCCCTCAAAAGTGGTCACAATAATGAAACGTAAATAACTTTGGTGGGTTTTAAACGTAAAAATTCAGTCGTTAGCACGTGGTCTGATATAATCTGCAAGAAAGGCTAGCACTTCCCATTGCTGAACAGAAAGATATAAACCGGAGCCGGGGAAACGCCTTTGACCATGGTGGTTGATCGGTTGGTCGCGGCAGTTGCGGCAGTCGACCCAAGAATATTCACGGACCAATGCACTTTGGACAGTGGGTTTTCATCAGCAGAGTGCTGCCGTCAAACGATTCTCCACGGCCGGCGTCAAAACGGAACCGGAAACGAAAGCGAATCGGAAAACGTATACAAACCCATTGTTCGAAGAACAGCAACACTATGAGGCCAGTGCCTCATGACACGTATCGATTTTCAGGTTGTCATTTTGCTTCGGTTAAATTTAAGAAGAAAAAACCTCCGTGCGTGTGTGTGTGTGTGCGTGTGTGCGTGTGTGTGCGTGTGTGCGTGTCGAGCGGAAATATTATTTGTGATCTGGATACAGCTGTTTTATCACAGAACCGGCCACAAATTGATAGCGGAAGATGAAAAGAGGCAGTGGTAATTTTTGGACGATAATCAAAAACAAAATGATGATGATACCTTCAGTATTGATTCAAAAGAAGTTGAAATTAACAGTTGGATCCACTTTTGTATAAATTCAAGGAATTCAGCTGTCATATAACTCTGTAAATTGTGCTTTTCTTCTGAGTTCATTTTGTCTGCCATGATTATTCCAAAGGCTTTCAATGGTATGTGATTTATCATGGTGATACATTTGTGTCCACACTTTATTTGAGGAGTTTTGCATGTAACTATGCCATAAATACTTTTCACTGTGATAAACGCGTATATCTGTTCTAACGAAAAAAAACATTACTGCCCATTATTTGTTGCAAACCTGTTACCCAAAATGATTAGGTTCGTAAAGAGTTATCAGTGGTTTCATTGAACCGGCAACAAACTAAAAATTCTCTCTGTAATATCATCGTATAATCCAAATGGGTTTCAATTGTTCTTCTTTCCGTAATGGGAATTCCTGCAATCAGTTAGGAGCACCTCTCTGGGTCAGTTTATATACTCTTTGTGAGCGACAGTCACTAAGTAAGAATGACTCTATTGAATGACTGAATTTACAGATACATGAGTCCCATACGTGAATATAAATCCAACTTTCATGCGAACACTTTGTCTCTGACCGAAGGAGACCGATAAACATACTCCCAACAGGAAGTTTTTAAACAGACGTGTCTCGGTACAATTTAAACAACGAACATTTTTAACAATGGGTTAAATCAATGAGAATTGTTTGGATGATGGAAAACGATTTGTTCTGTATTTCAATCTGCTGCGTGTTATTCGTCAGAAATAGTAATAATCCTAGGGAGTTTTCTAGGGCATTGAACACAGTGTAATCGAAATCCCTGGGAATAGAAGTGGACAGTTAACCGATGCCGCAAAGCGATGGGGACAATCATGGTTTGAATTAAATAATGTTTGGATGAAACATCAAGTGGTTCGATGACGATGTTATATGGAGGGGGCGTGTTGGGGTGGGGCGCATTGAGGTACCTGGTCTGGTTTGACATTCCATTGGCCGGCAATAATCGTCAGTGACAGATTTGACCACTGTCAGTTCTATTGTGGGATGAAGGCAAGAGATCGTAGTTCTACTAAGTTGAATAATTGTGGAAGCAAAAGCAAACTTCAAGGGAACGTAAAGGGCGCGCTTATGGTAGAACCAAAGTCAGCATTCTATCACGTGCACTGCCAGGAAGACCATCTTAATTGGATGAGAAACAGATGGACCCCAGAGTATCTATGATTAACAAAAACCGACCCCGGTCGGCAGATGGCGTGTCATGCACAAGTCTTGATCGACTGAACGTTCCGGATGCAAAAACCAAACAGTCGTGGTTAGAACAAGACAATGACAATCGGTTGAACGCTTTGAATTCTTTCCGAATTCGGAATATTGGATACGTTAAAAAACTCACAAAAAGGTCAGACCGAGCGCTGACCTCCCATTCGGCCAGTGGTCTGAGATGAAACAGAGCGATACAAACTTCCAAGACTTTCTTTTTCGGCCTGTAGTGATGTGCTCTCACTTTGGTTGGCAAACCATTAAGCCAAACAGTAAACGGGATATTGAATGAACAAACAGACAAAAAAGGCAGCAAAGGAACAAATCAGATTTATCATAAAGTGTGGAGAATCTGTGGTAACCTAGATTTGATGTGAAAACCAACTCGAATAACGCAAAGTTAGATAGAACCAAGGTGATTAGTGAATACTGGTAGCGTGAAAAGGTTTCATGCAAGTGCCCGATACGGACGTGCAAATTGATCCCCAGAAGGCGAGGAAGGACGGTTTGGAATCCCAGTGAACTGAACTTTCCTTACAATGATTGTAGTCAGTTGAATAACTGAAAGTAGTCTTCACCGGGCTACTGACGAATCAGCTCAGTGCAATCACCAGGATCGAACAGTCTCCAACCGGTGTGGTGTAAGTGATGCAGGTCTCTCTTTCGTGAATCACGTGATGAACCAAATCAGCCATTAAGGTCATGACTCATAACAGTAGCTTAACCAAAGTTGATCATATCAAATGTATCGGTCAGTCAGAGTTAGTAACGGCAAAGGAACCTGTCGAGTTTGAAGATGGAAAGACGGATAGTGCGGCCGAAATTTGAAGGCCCTGCTAAGCGGTCTCTCGAACACTCATTGCTCACACCTAAGACCACCTACGTCTTCTATCAGTCAATGTCTAATGTTGGCGAAATGCTTTCCATAGCCCCAGAACCCCATCTACATTATGACGACTATTCACATTGATTGACCGATCGATAGCTCTAATGTTATCTATCTCATGAATGGATGGTTCCGCACTACTGAACCATACCCATATCAACGCTGGATAAAGCAACCCGAACAAGTTTAAGAGAGGAAAGACATTACTTCCAGTTTTGGTTTGTTTTCAATTAGTTCTACGGAATGCGCAATGATAAGAAATTTTGAGGAAGTGGCAGGGGGCAGATCCGAATGCTGTCTTACAGTAAATGGATAATCGGGAAAGTTAGGCGGGGGTGGGGGAATTATAACACGTCCTCCAGGGCGATAAGTTTGTGACCTCAACCACTTCACCACCACCAATAACACCTACACCACCACCGCCATCATATGTTGGTCTTTCAGCATTTTGCACGACCTTCCCGGAAACGCCAGATTTTATTTTTGTGGCTTTCGGTACACGTGACATATAAGGTATTATGCGTCTCTGACTGACGGAAAACGTTTTGTTTATTCTGAACGATAGAAAAACTGAGGCGTGGGGAAAACCAAAAATCAAATTCACACCCCGAAGTGTACATGATTTGTGGTTATGAAATTAAGTAACAACTAAGGATAATCGTGAAACTCGTCTAACGCAATGAATTTGGTGGGCATCAATCAACTGCGGCTTTTCAAGGATCACTTTCAAGCAATGGAAGATGTCGGCTCGAAAGTGGCAACATGTTATGCCTGGCTAATTATCAGATGTGCTGCAATTCATGGGAGGTCTTAAAACATGTTTTACACATGCAACAGGATCGTGGCATCATTCGCATAATTACTTTTGAGGTTGGAAGAATGACGAATTAGAACTGTTTTTAGTCCCTGAATGTCAAGTAATAGCTGCTTATGCGAAAATCTGCTACACAGGGTCGAATAAATGTGGAAACATTTTAATTACATTTCCCATTGATCAAATAACCACAGATACTTACATGATCACCAATCTATCACTTGGATTAACGTAGTACTAATTAAAATCTGCTTCAGAGCCTCAAAACAGTATCGGTTCAGCCTAAAAAGCCAATTTGAAAGAGGAGAGGAATAAAATGAAAAATTTACTAAACCAGTCGTATTCGTGTAGAAACGTAGCTACATTTATCCTTAAACAGACACTGTTGGCCTTGATAATCACGGACTCCGTGTGGAAGAACAACCCGTTCAATCGATTCGACATTGCTGGGAAAATTCAAAAATAGTTGTGTCGTTTCATGAACTCGCGCGCATATACGCACACACTTGTGCGAGCTTAGTTACACACACACGTATAAACTTTCGATTCCTTCGAGGCCGATTGAAGTGCGTATCGTTTTCGCTCAGTCTGCAGAAAATTATTGGGTTCAGCTGAATAAACAACCAAGATCCAGTCAATAGAGGAAAAATATAACCCGCATTGATAGACGGCTAGAGGTAGGAAGAGAAAAAAAGGAAACGCATCTGGGTGCCCATTGTGATTCCCAAATATGGATCGTATTGATGACACTGGCGTTATCCACATCTTTTCCAGCCTGTCAAACATGTCGGAATTGACAGATGCGATTGGTGATGAAGTTCAATGAAACACAATCGGAAATAGTGTGCCATTTGTAAAATGAGATCAGGATCAATCGATCGAAAATACGGTTTGTGAGCTTCAGGTAAATATGAAAATTGTAGGTCCCGGATGTGGGTGAACAAAACAGAGAACATCGAAGAATAAAATACGTAACTGAATAAGGCGTAATTGAGAATATGTATAAGCAGCATTTCGATAATTTACGGTAAAAACAAGCAGCATTTCGTCATTAGGAATATTTTATTACCAATAAAAACACAAAACAGTTCGGTTTTCGGGAAGCATGTGCTTTAAGCAGCTGATTCACACTTTTGTTCGCATTCATCTCAAATTTCAGCGAAATCCCAAATCATTTGATTTCCTAATGTTACACTGTCACACATTACCCTCTATCTATTGACTCGATCCCTTGGTTTCCAATGGAATTGTATTTTATTCGTGACTATTTATTGCTATAAAAATAAAATCCTGCGATAAGTGTTCAAGCTCATGAGATGGACGTTTGCTAATAAGTTCAATGTGACAGGTCTTTCAAAATCAATTACGATTCTCTAATTTCATTTCGAACTTTTTATCTTATTTCTGCTTCAATGTCTCCTGATTCATTCGAGTAACTTATGGATTTTCAGCATGTCGGTTTGTATCCGAAAATTTGTATTCCCCGATGGGTTTAATTTGTGTCGCCATCTTGAACAGATGAATATTCCAGAGGATCGTAAAGTCCTTTCGTTTGTATGTATGCAGGTAAAAATTACAATCACAACAGCAGACCGCTTTGTTTCGGTGCATTTTGAATCGCTCTATTTTATCGTTATTTGCTTGTACAACGTGAACTAGATGACCGAAACAGTAGGCCGAATGCAATCGGCAATAGGTGATTCATCAGTCTCCAACTTCGCGATCACTACCCAAAATGTGTCTGGCACAGGGGAAATCGGCTGTTAGAGTGAGGTAACAGATGATGCGCATATACGAATGACATTGTCCGCTCTCTGCTTTGTGACCAGGGCACGAGACCCTAACACATATGCACACATTTTCCAAAAATGTTCGCAGTGTGTATTATTTTCTCAAATCATTTTCCTCTCTCTCTCCACAAATATGACTAATTTGTAATTAAATCCAGCTTAGCAAATGTGTTTGGTTCCCTGCCTTTTCCATTTTTAATGCAAATCGGTTGCACGTCATAGACCCAGTGCATTTATCAGCAACATCATTCTTGGCCAGACGAAACGTTTTAGGAGACCTTGCTGGATCACTTTACCCTAATAATAATAACAACAATAACAATAATAATAATATTAAAGAAGAAATCAAACGGACTTGCTATTTCGTAAGATAAAACACGATTGGCGCAAAACATGTTAACTAATCATTTTCTTCTGCTTCCATAAGCCGCGCAGAACTTGATCAGTCCAAAATACTGCCTCTTTAGTGATCTTTTTGCAACAGCTGATGTTATCTGGATCATCATCAATGTTGGACTGTTTGTGTTGATCCGCGGTAAACTGAATCCATTTAAGAGATGCAGACGTAATGACCATTTTGTCTTTCTTTTTAAAATTAAACTACCAAGTCGTAGAACTAACTAATCTCATGTTCACCACTTCTTCCTTTGTGTGCCAACAGTGATTTTAATTAGGCATTTCAATGTAAAAAATGCATGCTGACTACTCATATTAAATTGCAGCAATGCTTAGACAGAAAACCACACATAAAGACAGACAGATCGGTAGAAAATGAGAAAAGTCAATCAGGACGGAGGCGGAAATGTCAAGATGCAAATATCCGGTGTAAAACCAAATAACTTGTCTCGTGTCCTCTAGTTAACACTGGCTGCTGAAGTGTTTTAACTAGTAGTACCGTGGGTGTGATTAGTTCTGAGGTGAACTTTCTGTCTCTCTCTCATCCCATCCCATTGATATTTTATTATTAGAACTCAAACAATGTTCCGTTTTCTTTTCCGGAAAGAGAAGAACAAACACAGACCATGAGCAACCAGCGTGTCCACAAGTTCATTGGATACTGTACGGGTTGCCGATGGTGCACACGGAAGGGGTACCCTTGCGACCGATTCTGGATATGTGCAATTCACCGTACTATGCACTTGCAAAGTGGTTGGCTAAATTACTAGATTCCGTTAGAATTGCACTACCGAAACACAGCGTACGAGACGCATTCATCTTTGTGAACAGCATTTGTGACTTAAACTTGATGGGTCGGATGATGCTTTCACTGGACGTTAGTTTGTTCCAATCAACGAAACCATGGAATACCTGTGTAGTTATGTACAAAGTAAGGTCTTCCTTTGGAAGACCTAAAACAACTCCTTCATTTTTTCACATGCAACGTCCAATTCAAGTTCAACGACCAGATTTACCGGCATAAAGATGATGTGGTCATGGGATCACCTCTAGGACCATTTTTGTCGATGGCAAAACAAGAAAATAACCAACTCAAATCTTTCATTCAGCAATGTGTGTTGTATGCACGATATGTGGATGATATTCTGTGCGTGATTAATACAAAATCAGGAACAAAGGAGCTTTTGAGCAAGTTCAGTGCTGCTCATCAGAACATAAGATTCTCTTTAGAAATGGAAAACAATAACAAACTGGCATTTCTAGACGTCTGTCTGAGTCGTAGATCCGATGGCTCCGAGCAACTATTTGTGCAAAGGAATGCGGCTTGGAAGGACCAGTATATTCATTTTGCAGCTTTGTTCCGCTCAAAGTGAAGACAAGTTCGGGGCGCCTAGCAGACAGAGCAAGGAAAATTTGTAGTGAGGATACAATAGAAGAGCTCCGGTTCTTACGAATTATCTTCACACACAATGGTTATCCAGAACGACTGGTTAGCAAGATGATTCAGTGCAGTGAAAATACTGTGAAGAGGACCGAGGTCAGAAAGAAGGCGGTATACGCTGTCTTGCATTTCAAGGGGGATACATCAGCAGAGATGATACGAAGAAGACTATTCGATGCTGTTTGTAAAACCTTCTACGTAGCAAAACTTAATGTTTTGTTCAGGTCCTAGCCAATTGTGTGTTCACGACTAAAAGACAAAATGCCGGATTCTGCCGTCTCATTTTATATGTACTCATATACATTTTTTTGTGGAACAACGTACATAGATCACACGGTCAGGCATTTGTTCGAATGAATCCGTGACCACCACCCCGCATGGCTAAATACGGGAACGATTAAGTCACTCACTAGTGCAGTGATTTCACACCTAGTTGAACCAAATCAGACTGTGAATATGACTGAAGCATTCCGTCCCTTCTACCTGGTTCGTGGTGGACTATCAACACTGGTTCAATGTCCTATGCTGGCCACAGGGGAGCGGTAGGAATTCGGCTGCACAACCCCCCTTTGTGGGCCCAAAGACCATTTGTGCAGGCGTTTAAGCTCCCCTGTCCCACTCCGCACACCCCATAACACGAGTGGTTCCAACGATAGGATAACCTAACAATTATGTGATCATTGAGGATCCCATGTCTGGTCCTAAGACAAAATTAGCCCCAGTTAAACTATGATATTATTTTTCATTTCCCCAAACAACTGATTGATTTTTTTTTCAAATAAACAACGTGATATTTATTGTGATGTATTTGGCATGACTAGGAATTACTGAAAACGAGCTTGTTCGCCACACCTTGTTCTACTTGAAATGTGTTCTAGGGGACTGTTTAGACAAAATCATGGTTGTTGCTGCTATATTCCGTAACCTTAAATTTGCAGATCTTCGATTTATGTGCATTTGTGTTCGAAAAAAGACTGTTATCCCCTGGGGAAGTTTGAGCTAATAATAGGTTGGCGAGTGTCATCTCTACGGGCTGTTATTTTTTATCTGGAACTGCGTTCCTTGGCACTCCGATAGCGCAATTGGAGGCGGACAACCGTGTTTCATTATGTTTCTCGCTGTGTGACAGTATTACCTGTACTGTGTCCTTCCTATTTTTGTTACTGTTACAATTTGTTTCGTGTTTGCAGTAGAAGTAGTTGCGCCTGTTGTTATCACAGTGGCAGCAGTAATCATTGTGACAGCTGGGCCTGCCGTATGCATCACGTGAATTGTCTTCCACCACCTTGTTTTTGTCATTATTTGTTCCGATGATTTGTTTGATGGTGATGGCTGTCATTGTTGACGTTTGTGCCACATTTTACTTCATTTTATTTTTTTCAAATTAGAACCTCTCTATTCATCCATGGAAATTACCAGGCGAATTTGGCACCAAAGATCTTCCCTGTTTTGTCCCAATCACATGTTTTGGAATCGCAACATTTGGCACACATGATCACGTGTGTGTGAATTAGTGCGCTGGAAGACAAATGGTTCATCCACAGTAGTATGTCAAACTAATGGAGTTTCAGAACTTGAATGTTATTCTCGAATTAGCCACAGAATACACTGGTATTATTCCAGCTACCGGGCAGAGAAGGAAAGAAAGACATTGACCTGGTAACTGGCGCTCAAACGCGTTTTTAAATAATTGCTAAAAAACTAAGTGTGGATTTGCTTACTGTAATGGTGACGCTAGGTCACGCAGTTTCGAATAACTCCAAAGTCTCGATTAAAGTGAAAACACCGGCACTTACAACTGGGACTGAATTTGATAAATCTGCAGCTTTTAAAAGTTTAAAGCAAAAATCTGTATGGAGAATGTGTTACTATGTCACGTTTAGTCTCAGAGGATTTAAGGAATACCAAACGTATATACTAACACTATCGAATGACTCATGCAACGGTGAAATGGAGTAAGAGTATTTTTAATTATCCCACTCGCAGACTCCAATTCTCTGTTAAAAGTTCAACTCAATCGGTTTGTCCTTTTCCGCAAATACTGTATTGCAGCATTAATCACATTCATTCATTTAGTGGTCGATTGAATGCAACCTTAGGCCTGTCGTTAATCCCTTAGTAAATTGTACGTTAGTTGAATTTGAATTGGACGTAAGGCCAAAGGTTAGATGCAATATATTTTGTTATTATTACCTAGCTGGTTGATTACGTTGAAACACTAGACTGGCACATGGATAAGAATATGCGGAGGGGAATGAATGTATGACCGTAGACACCCTCCCCAGCGGTAGAGTGGGAACATGAGTAATATCATAATTTCAAATTCACATAGAGAGTTTCGTAATATTTTCACAGCCATGCCGATGAGAGACATCCAATGTATACACGATAGGCAGGATTAACGATAACCAAACCCTCGCATTAGATTATTCAATTATGTGTTAATGACCTATCACCAGTTCGAGAAGAACTGGAAAATGAGATCGAAATCGGATACCGGTTTTAAGCATGTTATTGGTTCAATCTAAGGGAATTATACAGACACACGATTGTGAAATGTTTTCCCTCTCGGAAGAGGTTCATTCGATTATTCATTTGCACGTGCTGAGATTGTCAATTAGTGTGAAACAATAGTCAGCTGGTAGGTCCCCAAAATCCGAATCAGCAGGAGATTTGAAAAATCGGTAACATATATGATCCAGATAGTCATGTACGCAGTTGTTAGCCACTGACCCTGTAGACCAGTGGCAACGTTTTCTTCTCCCAGACCGTAGCTCTGTGATTTGAGTCATACCAGGAACACAAACATTGTACACACTTCTGTAAAGTCTCAACAACTACGAAACAACGGTCCAGTGCTTAGTGTTGACCTCCATCCACAATACCATACAGACATCGGCTTTTCTCAACGCTAACCTTTGGTTGCTATTATCTTTCTGGAGTGATCCCATAATAATTCTCTCTCCATCGTTATTTTTAACAGGAATTCGCTAGATTTTGAGTAAACAGTTGGGGAATGAGGATCGGTGTGTTTTTAAAGACATTTCTCAAACAAAAGAACCCGACGAGCGTGCCTAAAAATCAATCAACCTGTTGTATCCAAACAAATTTTGGCCCCGTAGATCCATATTTCCCAATCAATCGGAGCATCCTCTGGATCAGAGAGTGAATCATTCTCTGATAAGATCCACCGCTTCGAACGACAGAGACAGATGAGCGCTGTATCAGGCAGGTAGGGTTGACACCTGATAAGAAGCTGACTGTCTATAGGACTAGTCAGATTAGCAGCCTCTTCTGCCCGGGGTTGAATCCCGATGGATTCAGTGCATATAGTCTGCTGATGATTTCCAACATGGATGAAACCTCTAACTAGTGCTTCAAGACTTTTAACTAGTGAGCAGCACTAGTTAGGTAGATATATTTTACAAAATGCACACAAAAGTGATTTGTATGAACCAAACGTTCTCCGTTGTTAAGGAGGAAAAGAATAGGCCTCGGAAAGAGTAATTCGCACCTTCCGAGTAAGCAACTGAAAATCGAAATACATGAAGATAATTTTCGTTTCATTTTGAAAGAATAAACAAACACATGAATGTTTCTTGTCGAAACAACTGAGTCAGCTTCTGTGAGATTTATGTGGCAGACAGGAGAAACGTTTACGAAGGCTATAGTTTTCTGATCTATAGTACTGTTTGATCTTTCGATAAAAAAAATTGGTTAGTTGATTCATTCATTTATTTTAGTTAAATGGACCTCTGTTTTCGGTCGAATGAAGCAAACTTAAAAGTGTGAATGAGAACAACACTACATCATTCATAACCAGTTTATATTCAACAGTTATTGTGTGGTATGACAAACAGCTATCATTCGTCGTGTCACTGTTTCCTGGGTAAAATAGGAGTCCCCGAGATTTTTTTCCTAAGCCAAGATGTCCTTTGCCATCATACATTTACAGCTCTTTCTCATATCCTGTTGCACTTTTAGGCTGACCTGATGGCCGATCAAGAAGTCAGCGAGTTGGATCCGACTTCGGAAAAGACCACACGAGATAAACCCTCAGATATGAGTGTCCAAGCCCAACCACTACACAGCAATATGCGATCTCTGTTTGCAGCCTACCAATGCTTTCCTACCAATCCGCATATTGTATTTCGAACAGAGCCGCTTCCCCTGGAAGCCGCATTGGCCCTTCCACCACCTCCATCACTCGGACCGGAACAGAATGTGGGCTGCCTATTGGGTATTCGTGTCACATGCTGTCGTCAATCCCACTACCTGTGTGCAGTAGTTGGTATTACCGTAGTCTTGGCTCTGTTCGGCCTGTTAATATTACAGGAACAAAGGGTTCTTGTGCAACCGACCAATGTCGATCACCGTGTGTGGCGTGAGCGAACTACAAATCAGGTCTCCAAAACCGTCGGTCAGACTGCTACGCTCAGATTGTCTTTGCAGTTGTCCGCCGCACAATTTCACTATGAGAATATTATTGAAGAACAAGCCAAACGACTCAATGGGGAGTGGTTAATGTGGACAAAAAGCAAAGAATTGTCCATGCGGCGTCGTTTGCTGAGTTACACCTCCAGGTTCAAGCATGATTTTGTAAGTCTTTCTTTAATACGAAACCCTCAAACATATAACGCACACGCACTGTACTAATGTTTGTTTTAGGCGCATAGTCAACAGCTAACGTTTCAACGTTCTTGGTAGACCTTCATCAAGTTACTCGAATCGGTTTCTCAAAGTCAGAAGCTTTAGGATGACAAATTGTGAAGCAAAAAGTTAACACAACAAAATAACATATGCAACCATGAGCTTGGTTTCGATAAGGACCAACATAACGTTTTGGGGATATGCGCCTGTCATGGGACGGTTAAAGGGAGGGGGCAAACCCGAATTTGACAATACTGTGCTGCGTCGAGACCAGAAAGATAGCATTACACCATGTCATCCAAAATTCAGTTCACTCTGTCTGAAAACCGATGGATTTTCGAAGTATCCTCCGCACACAGCAGAAACTACCATTACAGGATCATGTTTTAGTTTTTGAATGATCCTTGGTTTACTTTGCCTTTTGTAGTATTCCAGCACGTGCTTTGATCCGCTGCTCTAACTAGTGGGATGTTGTAGAAACCTCGTAACGGCCTAGTTGCCATACTTTGTTTCACTGATCAGTCAACATAACTTAGTCATTTATTTGCTGTGATTCACATGGTTGCCCGTACTAAATCGAGTCTTTGAGACATGTGAATAACTCGCTTCCCGGTGGTGGTGACGTGTAAACGAAAAAGCTCTAAAATTGAAACATCCTTCTTTGTCTGTTTAAACTTAGGAGAATTATCCACTGCCAAACATTGTTCATAACGGCTTTATTAACTGATTGCTAAAAAACCTGTATTCGCTCGAGTGATATCGGTGAATACAGTACTGTGCCCACGCTATAGTCAACTACAACGAGAGCGAACTACCAACTTTATAGCGTTTATGCCCAACTTAAAGGTGTTGTTCAGTTAGGCTATATAGGAATGACTTTCACGTCAGGAAAATCGCTGCCTTATTCTCCGAATCGAATAGACATTGTCTCTCTTCTTTCATCTCTCGGCATCGTAAGATCCGTGGGTGGCTGGGTGTGGAGTATCGTTACTGATCAGTGCAAGAATTGCATCGGTAATTGCGAGAGAGGAATCAATGAGGATGATTTTCAATGATCAAACCAAACTCCTGACAAAGTGCTTTGTCGAAAACACATGCATTTGTACCTTCCGGATGCATTACTGATGACGGAATCATTTGAACAGTTTTGCCTGAGGGCCACAGAGCAATTATATGGCATAATCAAGATCGAAAGCCCAATTGTCCAGGGATAGATTGAATAAATGTGGTTGCTGTGTTGTATGAGATTGGTCGATTAGGCTAATCTGAAAGCCCTACGTGCTTCTGTGTGTGTGTGTGATAGAATCCCATTTTTGTGCTCTATTTCCGCTGATCACAAGTTCATCGTGCCAGAAAATCGCCCAACTTTTCACACCAAACTCGTTTCTCGGTCGAGCTAGGGGGGGAGGGGTTGTGAATCGTCAACCCCAGTGAGGACACGAACGCGCGAGCGCGCAACCAAGTAGGCAGGCGTGTAAATCCGACACACACACACACATTCGCCTCGTGAGGATCATCACATCAGACTAATGATTCTCATCCCATGGGAGGCGAGAGGGAAAATAAGCGTGGCCCAAATAAACTTGTCATCAATGGCCTGAAGCAACTAAGGCTTAGTAAATTTGCAACCACCTCACACACAAACACATCGGTCCACGGAATGACCGTATTGTACCTATAGTGAATAAACCGAACTGAATGTGAACGAGCCACTATAAGCACATACACACACGAATAGATGTATATGTGAGCGAGTCACGCCCCACAGTTCTTAAAATCCGACCTACTGCAGCGGATGGGCAAATGCTCGAATATTGGTGTGTGTGTGTGTGTGTGTGTGTGTGTGTGTGTGTGAGCACAAAGGCCACTCCATCCCTAACAGCTCTGTTGAATATGGTTCGTACACGTAGTTTCTGTGGCCACGTTTAAACTGTTTTCCTCGTCTCGGGCACAAATGATAAACGAATCGTTGTGAACCGTAAACAGAACAGAAAGATCTCTGAAATAATAACCAGGATGATGAGTTCGTTCAAACCCTCGTGGTACATCTCCTATTATTTTATTGAGTAAATAATCTAACTACGTAAACCCACACAATTTGAGCCATTCGAATTTTTCGTCCGTTAGAAGAAGTGGAAAAGCGGGCGGGTCTGGGGATAACGGAATTTACACTAGATGTTTCTGGAGACTGTTTAGCAACGATACTCTATGTGATGTGTAAGTTTCAACAAAGCCGTCTGTTATTTCATCTTTTTCTATGTAACTACCTCATGTTATCATCGCTGATGGTGACTACGAAACCGCTAATGTTTTTCGGATCAAACAAGCAAACAAAATCTCTGTCACATGTCTGACGGCAAATCTGTTTACCCATTTCGAAAGTGTCCGTGTTCTGGTTTCATTAAAGTAGCCGTGTTCAGCCATGTGAAAAAGCAAATACTACTCTTGTTTTACACGTAATCCCACTCTGTCCCTCTAGGCTTCTTCACCACTCATATCCTTTTGTGCAAACACTGCTGGAGTTTGAGGAGCATGCCTGCCCTAGTATCCTGATCTCTAACTGTACAAACCCTTAAAATCGTCCCTTTCATTTTGTCGTACAACTGACTGATATTCGTTTTGATTTAGGCTGACCCCTGTCAGTCTGTCGGTAGTTCTTTGTTCTCGACAGCCATGGGCTGTCTGTCCTACTGCTATATGGTATCTAACTACCCATCCATCTATCTGCGCATCTACATTCATCTGTCAGACGATCTCCGTTCATATCTCTGCAATCACCAGCACGACAGAAGGCGATCGTTACTCGATCAGTCTGTCAGTCAACCAATCTTCTAACCAGTCCGTAGGCGAAGCAGCCAATGGCGTACTGTATGAACATAGAGTATTGTGAAGGCGTGGTTGTGTTTACAGGCAGTCATTACGGGTATACAGCCAGTGAGTGAGAGAGAAAGATAAGGGATGTAAATTTACCCGTCAGTTGCATCATTTATTCTTCGACGCACATGAGCGCAGATGACATTTTCAACTAAATATTACGACATTTCAGGACTGCCTTAGAAATACCCAGGGGATAAGATTCATTGGTGTTTAGATTACTCTAAAGAAACAGCTAATCTGGTTTGCCCTGTACTTATCCCAATAAAGGGTTTTTCGTCTTACACATATGGATTTAGGAGAGTTCGTATAACGGTCCGCAAGCAGTTGCCTGATTTCACGTACGCGTAAAACCTTGGTGCTTATGAGGGCACAAATGTTGTTTATATGCAGCTGAGAGGGTCGATATGGATGTAGCGGTATATATGTGGATGGATGAATGGGTGAACTTAGGGATGAAAGGATGCCTGTCTCGATTGACCGATAAATAGAAGGTTTAATGAATGCTAGTTTTTATAATCCCCGTATAACACGGATTGAAGCATTCTCCAAAAAGTTCACGACTTCAAGGAAAATTTGCTAACAGTTAGATCGTCACTACGATCTTCGGTCCCAAGACATACGGACTTTGATATCCCTAGTTTTTTCTACAGAACTCAATGAACTAAAACTGTCGTTTGTGCATTAATTTGAATTGTCAACACCGGTTTCTGTGGAATTCAATTTCATCCATGGACAATGCACATGCCTTTATACTCTGCTTTGTCAACTTAGAGAACAGCCAAATAGCTCCGATATTTTCACATATTATCAACTAATCAACTTAAAGAGAAAATTTGGACTCTGCCGTTTCTCATATAATCTATCTGTTCGGCAGATGAATTGATGCATTTCACCGCACAAATAATTTAATTTGTATTCCGCTCGAATTGGCTGGAACTGCTGCTTTGGTTTGTGTTGATCTCATTGACTCATATGGATAACTGTCCTTGCGATATGGTTGCATTGTTTCCCTATGAACTGGAAAAAATATCTTAACGGCCTTTCGATTTCAGTTGGATTGTGATTTCACATACTGACGCTTAACTTGTAATAAAATACAGAGTCATATTCATGTTTAACTTACAACTATCTTGTGAATTGTCTCACATCTGTTGTGTGATCTCCGATCGGGTTCAGTTCATTAGATTGGTGCAACATTTTGTCTGATTTACATGGCAGATAAAAGCGAAATTGCATTCAGTGTTATTCAGAATAGCACTCAGTTTTCGCAGAGGCTCGTTTACTTGTAACCATCATAAAAACTGCAAGGTTTTGCGCTGAGTTCTCCGGAATCAGTTAATAAACTTGTCATGCATAGGCACATGCACACACAACTCGTACGAACACACGCAGATACCCGTGGGGAGACTTTGATCGATCGCCCAAAATGAAAGTTCGAACAGACTGGTGGGCATGGATCACTCGGGGTGGGGACGGTAAAGTACACACGAACAACAAACAAAAATGAAACTCCGGGAAAGGGCAATCAGCTAGGCTAGACAGTTTTATGCCTGAAGGCGTAACACTGTGAAAACGTAAACAGCACACTGGATCTGTGTGTTCTGTTCATATATGAGCGAAACCTATAAATGCCAGGTTCCCCTATGAAAAGTCGGTTGGTATGTTTGCATGTGTGTGGAACGAAATACTCACTGATGCGAGAGGGCAGTCAGAAATATCCTTTCACATGATATGCGTTCTCTACAGTGTACATCAGCAAACCACCGAAACTCGTGGAGATTGGCGTTCGCTCGAAATCCACTCTGCTCTCCAACCGGGACGGTAAAACCCGGATATGAGTTGAGAGGCAACGAATGTGGATTGCTTTCCCTATCATTAATCATACCACGTCGAGATGCCGACTGACGGACAGGGAGGTTTGGAGTTGTGTGTGGGGGGGGGGAAGGCCGGTGAGTAAACTGCATAACGGTAACATCCCGAAATAAATATTCCCTGACGAATGCAAAGTAACAGTTTACTACCACGTGTCTGTGTCGGAGAGATGCGACGTAAAATGATGCACATCACGATCAACGCAGTTTTTTCTGTTACCGCGTTACCCTGTCGTTAAGCTCAAAGTCTAACAAAAGTTTTGGTAGAATGACAGAAATTTGTGCTGACGTATCAGTTCGGAAACATCTAATCAGGAGACACATTGTCTCATGCCCCGACCTCACAAACAATTCCTAAGGACAACAAGCTATATCACTCTGTATTTAACATACCCTGGAGTCCTGTCCTGTCTGGCACTTTAGAGTAATGACGATTTAATGTTGGCTATCCGATAAAAAGGTGTGTTTATGTTTTATGCACGTTATTTTTGATGATACCATCTGGTATGGCGCTGGAATTGATCGGTATGACGTTTGTTTGTTTTTCCATATCTTGAAATATGTGTCAATCGATGGAGGTTGAGTGAACGATGAACAGAAGGATGAAGGGAGAGGTGTTCAGTTTCTGGTAGATGTTTGTCATAAAAAAATCAAAGTACTAGTATACACCTTTCTTGAGTTTAGGGCTAAAAACGATGATTCTTAAAATAATTGGAATCTCCAAAGAAACCCCGAAATCGTTGCATTATTCTTTCAGCAGTATTCTATGTGAGAAAGCATCTGTTAGTTGATTTACTAAGTTATCTTGCTCCTAGTATACTAACGCTCAACGTCATTCAAAATGATACTGGCAAAACAGTGAGCCAACCTTCAGTGGTTGCAGTGTTGATATAGTGTCGCGTTGCAGCTTTGTACTGTATAGCACTTACTGTGCTGCAGGGTGAATGATGAGTGCCACTGAAGAAGATGGATTTATGAGGCTTCCCATATATGTACTCAGTTCTGCTAAATATTGATAAGATCAACATATTTCGAAACTACGAGCTCCACACTTGAGAGAACGAGCGCGCTGAACACTTTGAAAGTAGAATGGTGCATTTCTTGGATTTTCCATGCAGCCTCGTTTTGTTCCCCTAAGGGTTGCCGCCAAAAAAACGTATGGATTGACTTTAGGAGCATGATTGTCAATTCAAAGTAACAGATGAATTTAAATTGACCTGCGCCGTGAAAAAATTGGGTATGCATAGAAATGCAGTGACAAATTCTCCATATCACATTAGATACAGTGATGATTGAATCTCCATTTTAGTGAAGCCTATTTGCATGAGACTCACACCAATGTTTATTAAATACGACCAAGAAAGAGGGGGATTCTCTCAGTTTTATTCCCGTTTTTTAATTTTTACGATGGCTCTTGTTTTGCTATAAAAAGCTTTGTAGAAATGACAGCAGAAAGGTTTTCTTCGACAGTCTAAGTTGAACTGCTCTCTTTTGATGTCTTTTATCAGGATCGTATCACTGAANAATATTAAAGTCTTCTCGTTTTTCCGTTCCCGTATATTGTAAGCAAATATCGATGAAATACGGGAAACCTCCAATTATTTTATTCGGGCTAAGAACTTTTCTTCCGTGAATCTTCTGCACATTCCTGTGTGTATGACAATCCAGGGTTCCTTCTGAGCCGACATTTTCAAAATTTGCATTACAAGTATTTCAAAAGCAGGACAATGACATTTTCAGGTGTCCCGTTGTTAATGTCAACGGATTACGGTGCGCTATTTGATAGACAAAACAGTATGAAAGTTTTGTTCTTGCTATGCTGCTTTCAATAAACATTTCCACAAACAAACGCATATATATATATATATATATATATATAATTCCTGCTCATAGTCTGTCTACATAGCCTACAGCGCCCCTGGTTCATTCTGCGGCATTGACCTGCGAAACAAATGATGACTGAAGGTCATTGTGTCAAAGAGGTCAGGACGTTTCCAAAGCATGGTGTAAATTTTATCCCCCAACAGACAGAAAATAAACAATATACTTGGCGCTCGTCGTGTTTGTTGTTTGTTTGTGGGTTCACTTGTGTTTTGTTGCGGATGGCGCAAAAGCAAATCATTGAAATAGTTCACCACACAAATGCAAGTACTCGAACATCACACACTTAGTCAGCCGTCGTCACATTGAAACGATTGATCGCCTCCGACTTGGTGATTGGCGGACCAAACCAATTGCAGGAATCGTCGCACGACTTTGGTCACACAAAATGTGTGTATGTTCTTGTGTATGCGTCTGTATGCATGTCAATGAATGAAATTCTGTTAGTTTTTGTTTGAGGATACGAAAATAACGATAAGCTTCTACCTTATCCGGTGCGGATAATCTTCGGATTAAGCAGCATCAACAAGAAGAAAATACAGATTCTTTAGAATAGGTTTTGGCAACAGCACACAAAGCTCACACCGGTGAATGAGCGAGAGATTTGGGGACAGAGCAGAGAAGAGAAAGATTGTGTGACTGCCCCGGGGACTGAGGTTGGAGTGATGAGAATGAGGCGGTAGGTGAAATGGGAACATGTATGTGTTTCGTCCTCGTTATCTCCTACACTTCAAGTGTGAAACTGTGCACGTCAAGTTGCAATTAATAAAAAGATTCCCGCTAAATTTTCATAACTCATTAGGGCATAAATTTACAATATCAAAAGGTCAACAAATTGATTGTATGTTTAATGTATGTAAGAGGTAAACTAGTCAACCAGAGAGTAAATGTCTTGTACAGTTAGTCATAAGGAATAATCCGCATGACAGATTGATTGAGTTAACTGAAATTCAAATCGAAGGTCGCTGATAAATTCGATTTAAAGCGCTAACCACATGTGCTATCGAAATTAACCCGAAACCAATTACCCTGATTTAATCATTTGATAAGCTTTCATTACCCGCAAAGCGTAGATTTAATTCTCTGATCAAATGTCCTATTACAACGGCCGCATACAGGTTCAGTTTTCCTCAACACGTTGCGTGTATTACGATCGATTGATTTCTTAAGTGATCACGTCATGATGACAAAGTGTACGATAACCATGAACGACGATATACGCAAGTACAGTTTATTTACAGTTCATTTACACTGATATGTGCCACGCGGTGCTGCCCATGAACCGCTGAAGGAATTTAAAACGTGATTCAAACCGACCACATTTTGACTGCATTAAACTTCTTAGTGAACAGAACCAAAGTCAAATAAATTACGTTGTTAGGTTGGTACGAAATATTTAGTTATGGAAACAAATAAGACAGGATTGTAGAAGATTTCAGAGAGAAAGAGTGAACTAAAGCTGCGCGCAATACTCTATTTTGTTTCGTTTAGGTGCGATTCTTAACGTTTAGGCAACCATTTATTCAACAGGAAAGATTCCATCCCTCAACCACTGTAAAACTTGGAATGACAGTCAGTAAGTCAGTGAGAAAACTGACATGAAAATTGCACTAATTGGAGCTCTGCCCTGTTTTATTTGTGCAAACATTGTGTCCCACGATAACAAATTCAATTATATTTTGATTTTGAAGTGTTTAGAGAGTCTCTTGCTAATTACAGCAGTAAATATTTCTTCTATGGCATTTTTCCTGATCTACTATTTTTTTCCATCGGCGAGAACAAAGATGGATAGCATNGTGGTTCGATGTTCGAGCCCCGCCACTGCCACCCGACTTTGATGGTAGGCAGCTTTGCTGTTGTCCGGTTCAATGCAACGTCTAACCTATCGGGACGTTATGGGGTTCGCAACTCCAAGTCCCAGGGTTTAGGTTGTCGGTTTCCATGACTGAACAGCAGGTCCTCTTAACTATGGGGTTCGCGGCGAAGTAGTAGTAGTACTAAATACTAAATAGTATACAAAATAAAAAGATATGGCGCATATCTCAGTCGGCACGGAATTCACAATTTGCGTGTCGTGACTTGCTTTGCCAGCATTCAGTAAACTAAGTGCTAAAACAGACAACAAGCAAGAACTAATTTAACATCACACAAAATGAATGCACATGATCCTCATCGAAGGCAGCATGAACGAGTGCTCAACCATTCAAAACTCTGCCGGTGTTCTGCTTTACTTGTGCACACAAGCCGCAAATCGACCAGTTCTATTCAGATTTTATGAGCAGTAATTGGCGTTTTGATTAATATGGCATATGACAAAATAACTTCAAACGAGTATGCAATAGAAACTCCCCTTAGTCCTTCAGTAGACTCGATGGAATGGATGTGTGTAGAGATACTAGAGATTTTAGTACGAGGGACTGCTAGTTCATCCTGGTAAGATCGATTGCCGAATGCGGATGATATGTAACACTTCTCCAAATCATAACAAGCCGAATTGAGAGATACGTAACCAACGGAACATTTTCACAACTATAGGTGCGTAGGGGTTACCTCAAGGATCAACTCTACTCGTCGAGTTTCGTCAACTGGTAGCTAATTTTTCATTACCAGCCAAGACGAAATTTTCAAAGCGGAAACCAAACAACCGCGCTGAAAATGTCACGTCAGTCGATAAGAATATATTTTAAATTTCGTGATAACTTGTGAAACCAAACAACTGTATGCACTCTGACAAAGATGGCGAAAGAGTTTTCGCGTGATAAAATGAGGAACGTTGAAAGGAAACAAAATATAATATGAATGTGTGAGGAGCGGGTGTGCTTTGACAAATACTGGTGTAGGAAATACTATTAATCATCACAACCAAATATCTGGCTCACAGAATTCAATCAGCAAAGATGACTCCATTCAATGAAAGCAGGAGTTTTTAAACGGTGCGCCTTTCAGCAGATATTGCGTGAAACACTTTTTCATGATACTTTCCTTATGGTGGAAATAAAAGTTTAGCTTTTTTCATATCATCGGATTCCATTTGCCACGTTGAATAATTTGTCCGCAAACTGTTCATTTCCAACCCAGGTGACGTCTTCATGACTCTTTTTTTCTTTGTCTTTTTTATTTAATTTCCTTTTATTGAATATGCAACGGTACAATTTTCAGGAAGGGGGAAGCGGCCAATCGAAGGACTGCCATTCAACACACAATGGAAAAAATCAGGCGGTGGTGGTGGGATTTGAATACATCCCCGAGGTGATAATTTGGTGACGTTACCACCGGGCCACCACCGCCTTGTATTGCAAGCACCGTGTATATCATCTCCGCTGGGACAGGATATGAACTTAATAAATATCGAGCTCAACAAACAGGCTCAAATGAATCCAGTCAATCCAAACGACTCAAATTGATTCACTATACTGTGCCATATGGTTTCAAAGAGTATAGTTTGTTTATTTTACAAGTTAGTTACCGATCGTAGATCAATTTCTATCAAGGAGACCTAACGGAAGTTTGTAGTAGCGTACATTACTCGATGCAAACTACTTGGCTGCCAGATGCGCGTTCGATTTCATCCAGGGCAGTGAATGTTATTTTCAATACAAAGACATTACTTCTTACGGTAGTAAATGAAGGTTTTCAATAAAATATGATTCTCATTTGTTGGCTAATCCATTACGGTCTACTATTTTTGGCTCAAAATGTCTTGATATATGAACCTCAAGTAAAGTGATTTGATTCTCGCTGTTGCCACATGCGATGCATGTTAAAATCTAAACCACAGACACAATGGATTGGATGCTTTAACTAAAATCCGGGAATTTCTAAATCCTGGTCTAAATGTGTTGGCATCCCGGCTGAATGCATCTTGTTCATTATATCTAAATCGGACACCAATAAAACTACCCAAAGTTATCCAGTAAGATTTTAATAGAGCTTCCATCTAAACAGATACAGCTGTCTCTGAATTTGTGGTTCCACCGACAAAACATATCAGCACCCAAACCGGGATTGCAAGCGTTACTTCTTACGTTCTGTTCTCTGTTTGATTCGATTCCCAGTCGAGATCGCTTTTAGTGTCCTGCTTTCTTCGACAGAAATCATCCTAATTCTTTTCTCGGTATACCTCTCAATTGGCATTTAATTCTCTTTAGAACCGAAAAATAACCTTCTTCAATGCAGCATAACTGAGTTATTGGTGATACTAAAACAGCCCGCTTTTCCTCTCGTGCACGCCTTAACGTCATCATCAATATATCAACTATCGACAGCTGGCAAGTATGCGATATGGTTTTTGCTGTGCATTTTGCCATGGAACTCAAACGTTTGTTTGCAACTGATAAAAGTTCAGATGTCCGATTGATCACTTTATTCATAGTTTCCTATACTACTCAAAAATCCTTAGCTTTTGTTGTCTTTTGCCTAAAATAATCTAATATAACGTTCTTTTACCCATTTTTTATTCCACCCCGTATCGTCAACCACCCGGACATCCATCCTGCAGATATCCATCCATCCGTCCATCCATCTGTGCGTACATTCCGACGTTCTTTCGTCTGTTTCGTTTTCAGCTTTCTCAATCCTCTTCCCCTCGTCCTCGTCGTAACTCGGCTCCCTCCTCAGACACAGTTACTGCAATCCAGTCTGCGTGAATTGCTAGGGGCATATTTGTGAGACATTCTTTTCGTTTTTTATTAGAAGAGAAAACAAATTTGTTTGAGCTTGGGCAAAAGTTTACAGCATCTTTAATATGTTTCTTTTGCAATCAAAACAAGCTAGACATATCTTTACCAATTGCGCATCCACTGGAATGCAACCCATCCGAGAAGCAGGTCAGATGTAAAGTACTGATAGCCTCATTTGGTTGTAAACACGCACGCAGGACAGAGCGACGGATACAGCCAGAGGATCCCGTTCAAAAGATAAAGGAAGCGGGAAAGGGGGATAGTATGCTATGTCCGTCTTCCTCTAATATCATTTTGGTACTGACCCGTTCGTGCACACAGACGTACAGCAGACTGATGGATACTTCGTGAAATGATATCTACTGGACAGTACTGCTCTATCCGTCACTCATATTTCTCTCATGCCGATAAGAGATAGCAAACATGATAAGCATATTTCGGAAAAGGTTTTCTGTCCTTGTATCTCTCCAACGTAGGTCTGCTACTTGCAGTGAAATTGCCAGATTTTTATTGCTTGGGAAATGTGAGGATGGCTATGCAATCCTCCTATGTAAAACTAACTTTTTGACGCCTAATTGTGTCCTGCGCACTACGTCAAGAGTGATTCTTTCTACTTGAGTTCATATTAGGTTTAGGGGTTTAATGCAGAAAATTGTAGAAATACGTGAAGCTAAGAAATCGGAAAAACCTGGGGAAGTGTAAATCAATGTGAAAATAACCTGTGATTAAAATGAAACACTCTGAATGTGACGTCCTATCTTTAGACCATCCGGGAATAGGATGAAAACAAATGTACCTGTTTGTTCGGTCCTCATTTGTTATTGTAGTTGAACAGCAGCAGCTCATACCAAACTTTCCTTTTGCGGCACTAGAAAGGACAGAATATTATTTATGACTGATCTAATCTCCTGTTTGAAATTTCAATGACAGAAACACAACTTTAAAATAACTGAACTCTGAAAATTTCAGTCATCTCAATCACTTATTATTTTTCAAAGTATAGTAGCATTTCCTCACAAACGAATAAGATTGATGTCTTTCGGTATGATTACTTTGATAGACAGTCAACGTATGTTATCCATCCGTTAGGTGAACAACTGGGTATTGTTTACTCAGCGACTTTTTGAGTACAATGTGGTCTCATCAATAAATCAAAACTAGCAGGATTGATTCTTACCTGTGCTTCCATTTTAACTAAGAAAAGGTGTACACAAAAGATCAGTGTCGTTTTCGGAAATATAAATGAATAAGAATTCACAGTTTTCCTACAAAATATTCTCACTCCCCAAATCACTTTTACCTTAAAAGTTGCTCGCAATAAATCTCGTGTCCCAATTGGATGGTTTGACGAATGCACTACACAATCCTCCTGAATATCTGTCGTAAATGAAATTCGTGCACTATTTCAGCTTCATAATATAAGATGTCCAGGGAATCTGGAACCTGAACTCTGCCTGTGCAGAGAAGCTGAGAAGCACTATATAACTGCATTATCCCCATTCAATATAATCAATTGAAGGAATCTGGCCCCAAATGAGAATCGAACCAATGCTCTCACAGAAATGGAATAAGCGTATTGGTCACAAAATTGCCAGTCTCCAGTTCGAACTGTTTCATTTTGTCCCAAAGCCACTTATCTTAACCTACGCCAGTAGCTTTGAATTACTTTCCTCCTGAACTGGCGTGTGACGAATCATTGACACGGTGTTATTCAATTGTAGCGGTCACTGGGCGCCAGACCTTGTCTGATAATCATCACAAAAAAGAGGGGGTGAAATTTCAAAAAGCGAGGTGTTTCAGGAGCAAAAGTATACAACGTACTAAACTCCTTAGCATAAACTAGTATGGGGGTATGGATTTTCTTACCTGTAAATCTCTATAGAGTAAACTTTGCTAGTTGTGGGTCACCTTAATATTTAGAATAATTGAAGAAACTAGTTAAACCAAAAAATCTAAAATATATTTACCCCATCAAGATGATTACAACTCAACCGTGCCTCAATTTTGATCCAACTCATATAACCTATATCACTTATGTATTAAAAACAGATAACAGCGCGTTGCTTCTTTGGATAGCAGTGGCCGAACTCGAACTGTGAACCTTCGATTTTGAACATAAATTTTCTTGAGGTCAACATAGCACTGCTCAGTGCGTTGGAAACAACGACGGTGTAAATAGGGCACTCAAAACTTTGAATTTAGAAATCCCATCAATTCCATCCGATCTTTGATTGCTGACCTACGAGAAGAACGGCACGAGTTCATTTGCACGCCAATTAGCGCAAAACTGGTGGAAGATTACCAATATCACGTACAGTTCTCACACATTTTGGATCAAAGATCGGTGGTACAATTGCCCATTTCTCAACTGTGTTTTATTGCACCCGTGTACACAACTGTCTTATTGAAGGCATTTTTGTTGGCAAATATTCGTATTCTAAGTGCTTGTGTGTGCATATGTAACTGATTTGGCAGTATCACGTTAAGAGCATGATGTGCATAGTTAAAGCCAAGAGTGTTCAACCGATCTCGTATAAGGATACATCTATTCTCTATAACGTTGACTGAATCACTGTGATCCGATAAGCCGTAATAGTGTAAGGGCCACGATACTCAGAATCCTCTCACATAATCGCTTGGCATGAGGCCTAAGGGGTTACCACCGTGTGAGTAGCACATGTCTGGGCTAATTCTATATGAATCCAAAGTAGTGCCCCATATTCTTAGGTTTCTCACTCTGTCCGTATCTTGACTGGCTGCGAAAAAACAGTTGTTCTCTGTATTAGGTTACACAAAAACGGGTGAGAACATCGTATATCGGAAACTCGTCACTGGCTGACAAAATAAACAAACTCAAAATGTTATTTAAATTTAATGTAACCCAGATGATTCTATGGTTTTGCTTTAATATTAAGAAAAAAACCTATCTGCTTGGCAGATTGTTTCACAATATATCACTCCACAAAGCTAAAGGAAACAATTAACCAAAGTATTTCAAAGAAAAACAGAGCAACTATGGAATGCAATCTGCGATATGTTAGTGGAACATGGTGAGTACAAGTTTGACTAATTCTCTCTCTCTTCGACGATGGTATCCACAAAAACAGTGTACGTGTTCTTTGTCCACGTTGTCCTCGAGGTCGCTTGAGAGTGTCCGATATTTCAGCGAGGATCGACATAAAATGAACACGCTTACTACAAATTCCATTCCAAGGTCATGTTTTCGTCGACCACTTACCTACTTGCTTGCTTGCCACCGAACTATAATAAGTATGATTTGATACAGCCTATAAATCCGCTATAGCTCCTCACACACGCATGCACAAACTTTGGTCAATGTATCTCTACCATACGTTTAGACCCTAGAGATTCAAAATCTTCGGACGTTGGAAGAATCAGGAAAAGTAAAAAAACATGGTTATTTAAAGTTAACTGTTAGTCAAGTACAATTTTTATGAACACGTTTTATGTGATACATGGGCTAGAGAGAAACACCGTCGACCAAATAATGAATTGTTATATATAAGTACAAAAAAGTAAACTGATCGCGTAATAGCTACTGACCAGATGATTGAGAACGGTCTCGTTCATAATAATTTTATGAAATTACGCTATGTTGTTCTTTCCATGAAACCAGCTGCGGTAAACAGAATTGTGTTTATTGCATTGCGACTGATTTGTGGGGCTGTTTGTGACCTGTTTTATGCCCATGTAATCGATACTTACTAAAGACACTTTAGTCAAACAGGAGGCAGGCGAAAAATCCCTTATCAGGAAAACATCTCCCGAACTTTTAGGCTACTGGGTGAATGTGGATGGCATGGGCTTGGGTTAGAAGACCGGTGGTGCGTTGTCTCAGATTAGATCAGCCAGACATGGAGTGATATTTATGTTGTAAATATCAGCAATTGGATGCGAACTAGTGAAATCGTGGCTCGGCCTACCAAGATGCTGTTTCTCGAAACACTCGATGCGATAACACAGATGTGGAGTTAAAACTATGTTGAGCGACTATTTCCAACCCGAGTTGGTACGAGTATAAAAATGCCAGCTACTAATGGTCGGATCCACAAAATTCATGTTAATAATGAATCCCGGAATTCTGGATCGTTTTACTCAACAGGCACACTATCTTCTCTTTTGATCGATTTAGTCGTTCTTCGATCGGCAAATCAAGGCTGAGAGTGAATTGATCGCCGCGGCTACAGCACGTTTAACGAAGGATGCCACCGGCAAACCCGATCGTTCCTTGCCCAGAACAAACAGCTCTGCGGAACTGACATCGACGACCAGGTTGAATTCTGAATTGCTGTTTCGGCAACAAATTTGTCATTTTCTTCCCGTTGTCCCAGTACGTATGCCCAACACTGCTCAACAAGAAATCAAAAGTAAGTGGGGTATTCCTTCTCCGCGAATCGTGAATGATTTTCATGAACCATATTCTGCCCGTTTACTGATGTCCTAATAGAGCTGTGTCAGGATGTACAGCTGACAGGTCGTTCATTTAACAAGCGGAGAAAGGCAGAGTTCGGATCAACGGATCGCCATTAGCTAGTTATTAACATGGATTGCAGAATGGACCAATGTACTGATCTGTTTTTTCTGTCGACAGTAAAGTTGAGGTTTAAAATCTGCAAGCTATTGTGAATACCACTTGTTTGTTTAGGAATACTATTTTGAAGCTTTATTAGGCCAATAGTTCAATTTACAGCACATTCCGTTTTCGTACGGTGGCCGTTGCTATCCGTACGTCACCAGTTCCAGTCCCACCACCAACAAATCTGCCCGTTTCTTTTTTTCTAGTCATCTCCTGATCGGCCACAACTTTCTCTTTTCTTAAACAGTTGATTACGCAATTCTGTTTGAGGAGAAGAAATAATAAATGTAAAACAAATAATAAACATATATATATTTAATTAATAAATAAATTTCAATTTATGAATAATAAATTACATAAATAAATATTGAACATTAAATGTCAAGTGATTCCAACCAATTAGTTCATGTCGATCTCTAAACTGATAAGCACCTATGGCATTATGACAGCTTAACTTGTCTATCTTTAAAAGTATGGGAATGCTTCATATTAATTTTGCAAATTATAAAGTTGGGATTCGGGCCCCGTAGCGGCCATGTTATTCAAACTAGACTTGTTACCTAATTCGCGGTCATCAGAAACCAATCGAGAAGAAAGAAGTAAAGGAAGCAAATTCTGTCGGAAACATCTTTTCACTCGTTTTAAGCGATAGACTTACTGAGTTACCCGATAAGGAGCAACTGTCACATGTTTATTCTTGTTTGGGATTCGTCAGCTCTGCGTAAATTTGATGTTCCTTTTTGGACTCTCGTTGCAAGTCTTCCGGGTTGGGGGTCAATTTCTTAACCCCTGAGTAACACGATCAACAGCAAATACCTCAAGCGAACAGTCAGTTTAATCCAAGTCAAGTCACAAATCGCTTTATTCATCCCAATGGATGGAATTTTTGCGCGGAGCAGAATAAAACAATTCTAATTCCATTTGCGTTAAAGTACATTTAATGTATGGTAAATAAAAAAACTCGCAAGGAGTTAAACCCCCAAGCACATCACGTCCAAGCTCGGCACAATGACCAGTTTCTCTGAATTAATTCCACGTGGACCAGTAAACATAAGTCTAACTTAGCCTGTTCATTCACTCAACGTTTTGCCTGCTAACCAGTTAGCTCAGGAGTAAGGGTTTTGAGCCCCAACCTGAAATTTTACGTTTAAAACCCCAATAGGAACACAGAAAATTGGATCAAGCACACAGACGAGGAAAAGGGAATATACCTGTCTCAGCATCCGGATTGGACAAGATGGACATCACAAGTGTTAACACTAATCTGCCTGTGAACTAATTAATCAACAGAGATTGTTATTCTCCACTTGGTACGTCCAGGGTACAGGGACTGAGATGACTTTCTGTCACAGGACAGATAGTAACAGAATGTGTATACAAAAAGCGTGAAAAACTCAATGTGAAATTCTTTCAGCTACGTTCAATTAGTTCAAACTTAGGAGTATGAGACAGCATTGTTCGTGAACAAAATAAGTAACAATTGCAGACTTCAAAATTTATACGGAATACTGGACTCCGAGCTCAGAGTGGGATGTAAAATATTCATAAATGCCTGAGGTATTTCAAATATTGTTCACTGGTGATTCGCATGGAAGTAAAGTATGTTTCATATACCACAATACTGTCCGTAAAATGAAAAATTGCCATATAATTGTTGTTACTCTTGGTTGAAGATGATCGTTTACGTGCCATCGTCGATTTCCAAAGTTTCCACATTGGGACGGCACCAGTAAATGAAAACTGGATTATTCGCTGGATACAAAATTTGTTTATCTGATTAATCTACTTTACTCATTTACTCGGCAGTGTTTTATGTTGACAGTTATCTCGGGTTTTCAAGTTTGTTTACCATCACATCAGCCTTATCAAGTTAATTCTTCACCGAACCAATTTCACCATTGATTTTCGCAGATCAAAATAATCAGTACGTTTATCCGAATCGGTACTTTCTGTCTACATCAGACGTATAACAAAGCCCTCCCTCAGAAATCCAAAACTTTCGGTTAATGTGTCTGAAAACATCAAGTTTTATCCTCATGATGCAAAGTTTATTTAGATGAATTAGGGAACAAGGGTCTGTATTTGATAATCTTGTTAATCAACTCTCGATATCTGTTAAATTTGAGCACTCAGCTGAAAACAAACAGAGAACCCGCTTAGACTACCTACGCGATAGTCCGAATCAAGGGAACAAGTTTGCTGCAGTTCAAATAAAACACATAGTGAATTGTTCGATGAATTACCGAATCATCTGTCAACTGATTCGAGTGACGCTCAAACACAGGTGTTCATCAGGTTCTGCATCTTATGCGGACCAAGTAAGACTCGGTCCAAATTACTGCATCTAGGAGACAAGTTGTGTGGGTAACATAGACATTACCATTTATCTCAACCTCGTTTTTAGCGATACTCAGCGATAGGGGGAATCTCACTTTTGGAAATATATTGCTCCTTAATATGTGCCCAGCGGAACAACATTTATACTAAGGGTTCATCGTACAATAACCAAAGAAACTTGGAGAAATCAGTGGCCTCGATTAGAGAAAAAAACAGTACTAATTACGCCTAGAAAGACTGTTTTCAATCTCCATTGCCACATGATGCATAAAGTAATAGTCCAAATAGTAAGATAGTATATCAATTACGAATTAGAACAGCAAAATTTCGTATCTTTTAACACAATATGTCAAGGTTATCGACGGAATTGGCTGTGTTGTAATCACACTCGTGCTGCGCTGGACAAAGAAACCAGTAGTGGAACATAACGAGATATTGTGTGAGTTTCCGGGGACATAAACCACGCCAGTGGTGTTTGTTGAAAGTCTCAGTTGGAATATCGTTGACTCTTGGTCTCCGTCCTCAGTCAAGGAAAAATGATGATGATCAATCTATGTGCACTCAGGGCAACAGTGGATATTCCTCGTGAATTGATCCGGTTAACTCCCAACAAGACGGGGACGTGATGCAGTTTTACTCGCTGACTTCCTATAATTTCATTGATTTCTTGATAGATGAATCAAATGAATAGCTTCTCAAAAACGGCTCTCCACACATTTAATAATTCATTCCGGCCATAGACTATTCAAGTATTTGCAATTTATGGTATATATCATTATTATTATGGGATATATTTCCATTCCCATTTCAAATTAAATGGATAGACCTAAGAAATGAAAAATACAAAAGGGAGGAAACTAAACCTACTTACACTTCTTCATCGACAGAAATAAAATAAACGAGCTCTGCTTATTAATAAAACCCCTGAATGGGTATTCGATATGTGGGATTATTTCATCCGTAGACACCTGGTGTTCAACAACACTGTTTCGGCACTTCCATTCAGATTCAGCGAGATTGGCTTTTGCAAAAATAGAAACCGTCTGTTTGTTTATGCAGTAAGGTTGTCGTAAATTCATTTGACTATTCCAATTGTTTTGTTCAAGTAATGCTGAGCATTGGTCTCTTATGATCCAGCAGATTCCACTTCGACAAACGGTAACAATGTTCACCCTCGTTGTTCTACTATAAACGCCACCACCCCACCCCACCCCACCCCACCCCTAAATACCTGATATGCAATGCATTCCCACACTCACCGGGTTCACGCACAAACACTTTACCGCACAGATCAGTGGAATTTATCTCGGCTAAATGGAAGGGTAGTAGCATGCAGAAGACTTATAAGGCCGATCCGGTTATTCTCAATCTACTGTTTTTAGAGTGCACTGATTCCATCCACGAACTGAGTATACAACAGTGATAATGACTACTGTGTTCTGTTAAGTCCAACGTTTACGGCTTCCTGGTAACATGAACAGGGAATGGAATTATGTCTCGTCACTGGCAGCATGAGCCTCGTTAGCCTAACGACTAGGATAGTTGTCCTTTACGACAATGGCAAATCATTCACCAAACATCCCATTGGGACAATCTAGGGTTCAAAATCGAGTGTTTCTTTGAATTATTAAACATCATTTATCACTCCATCGTTTGCCTTCTATACCATTAATCCGTTCCACTTAAAATCACATTGCCCCGGAAACTGTTCTGCTTAAGTTAGGAGGGTAATCTCACGATGTCTAACTAGCGTGAAAGTCATTACTTAAGTAGTAAACTATTCAGTGATTTTATCTGGAATTATTCGACTAGTGTCATACTAAACTTGTAGTATCCTTATTTGGAAAATTCATTCCTTTCCTTTTGGTTTCTGTAGGTCCTACACGATTTAGTAACGAGGTTGACTACAAGAAAATGAGCGTGCAAAATCTCCTATGGACTGCTCTGATCAGCCGTGCTGTGGACTTTGACTGGAGTAGTCTTGAACAAGCCCGACAGCTCAGTGTGACTGCTCTGTTGGTGGCAATCGGAATGCTCGGTTGCGTTGGTATTGTGGACATTTGTGGTTGGATGGTGCAACTGCGTTACCTCAACCCACTGTACAAAACCGCCCGATCCGGTGAGGCTAGTCATACATCTAGGAGTGAGTTGCAGTCCGGTTGTTCGAATCTAATCCCTGTGGATCCGGACCACATAGTTCTAGTGTCACCCCAACCGCCACCAATTATTCCTTATCCTGAAGAAGAAGAACAAAACGGTGACCAACAACGTCTCCCAGTAAGACCGCCTGCATCACCCACGGCACAAACACATTCATCATTGTTAGGACTTGATTCCCCACTAGCCGGTCCAAAACGGACCAGTCTGAAGACTAGCTGGACGCAGCAGCAGCAGCAGCAGCATCACCACAACCAACAGCAGCAACAACAACCGCAGTTACCCCTGACCGCTTTCTACGTGGATCCCAATTTGGTCCTAACATCGAATACCATCCATGGTCTTCCACTTGCCGTTTCCTCTCAGTCCGTCCCAATCTACATTGCCCACACACCAGGGTCTCCTATCGTGATTGCCCCAACATCTGGAATGAGCCCAACCCAAACCCGTACGACACAATCCACATGACGAGAATCACAAAACAACACCGGATCCTTCCAATCTCAAACCTCAGTTTGCTTTACATTGTTTTGCCTCAATTGAAGAAATATCCCCCTCCCGCCGTCCAGAACATTCCAATTAGGGCACAGAGAGAGAGAGCAAACAAGGAATTCTACCAAGAAAAACTCGTGCACACAATCGAGTGCGAAATTAAGTGATAGGCTTGTTACATAATGGAAATGAATTTTTTCACCAGGCATCAGTCGCACACACACACACACATTCAGTACTCGAATTACAAAACGATTTAAGCTCGTATCCGAGGGATGTAAGATTTTCGCTACAAATTCGGACCAGCGATTTAGTTCATTCTGTGTTTGTTTATATGAGTGAACATGTGTCTGTCTCTTTGTCCGTCTGCATACATGTGCACGTGTGTGGAAATAAAACAGTTGGTCAAGCGGCCGATTTGTCCTTGTGCCTAATAAACAATTACTGTCCGGATAAAAGGCCCCTTGTCCGATCTATTGAAACCCCCGAGAAAGAAAGAAAAACTCATCTTCAACTGTGATCGGAAATTAATGGTTATGCTGCTTTCGTTTGCAGCGTTTCGATGCGTCCACCAATCCCTCGCTATCTCCTCTTCTCGCGTACACACTCTCCCGGATCGCCCTATTCAGCAACCCCACCGCCCACCGCCGTTCCGCTTCAGCGCCAGAATTGTACAGTCATGTAACAAGTGCACAGGAGAACAATTAGGCACACAATGGTTTTGTTTCACATTTTTTTTTAGTTCTCCCCAAAAAACTTTTGTGCACAGACTAGGATTGTGCATGCCGTCTCTCTCTTTCGCACACGCGCACACACACACACAAACACGCACATGCCATATTATTTCCGTACGTATGATCGTACCCATCAGATGTGTGCAAGTATGTACATATGCATGTGTGCTTGTGCACCTGCGTGTTCGTGTGTGCATGTGGTTGTATGTCTACTGATGTGCATCCATTTATAGAAACAGATACATGGCATAGAACTATGTTCACAATAGATCGTAACCCAACTAACGTCAACGACAACGAACAACAAAATAAACTTCAATTCTTTTGTACACTCTGTTTCACATCCACGTTGTATAGATACCGGTGCACACACGCGCACACACACACACTTCAACCACAGACACCCACATTGTATTGTACACACATCTGCCGAAACAGTAGGCTTATTTCGAAATTGGAAATGTTTGTATTGCAAAAAAAGGTGCAAATGAACGTTGGATGTGCATATAGTGTATATTAATGCTGTCTCCGGTGTACAAAATACTAGTGTGTGGTGGGCGGTATGGATTAGAACTCGAGTTAATTTTTCCCTCCTTTCAACAATTCCACTCAACTCTGTAAATCTGATCAAAGCTGGGGAGTAGGCCGAAACATTTGGACGGGTGGTTCTGGAGCTTTCTGCTGAGTGAGAAATAAAGCACATTCGTTTTACTGTCAAACAAATTAGACAGTCGCGCTTAATCGTACAGAGTAAACGGATATCCGGGGCTTTGGGCACAAATACACATACATACATATCCGCAAAATGTCACACTACACAACAGATCTGATAAGAAAAATCGACTCAGTATGAGCTGATGGGCTTGTCACATTATATTTTCGTTTGGACGAAAATGACATCAGAATAAATGCTCATTTGGCACCTCATTTTAATGAGATCAAATATGAATATTTCCATGACTAGGATAGGCCAATTGCGTGAATCATGCAACTTTTGGAAAGCAACATTTCCGCCAACAAATCCTGAAACAATTCTGTCTAAATGTGTTTATATAGCATTCAAAACAGGTGTTGGAACGAATGCAAATACGCATGCCATCCTATTCCGATAAATGTGTATGAACCGATTGAATCAACAGAGTCCATTCTCAAGGAGTCCCGGAACGATTACTTAAATAAGCCTGAGCATATTACGATTATTATAGGATGAATTTCCTTGTGTATGGAGAAAAGGAAAGTGAAATGAAGAGCTATAAAGTACTGTACACCTGCTAAAAATTTGCTGGGTCTTGTAAGCAAGAATTAAACCCGGGACCTCGTTGGTCGAAAACAAACTTGACAACCACAACACCACCATGCAGTAAAACACACAGTTTCATTGTATCTACGCCTATTATACCACAAATAATCTCTGTATACTTCTGGCAAACGTCTTATCTTGTCCAACTGAGCATTATCTTCCCGAAGTAGGAGACTGAGTTCAGAGCATTGAGAACTCTAAATTGCGTTTCCTAATTCCATAGAACGACATTGACCAGTGCGTGCACGGTCATGCGTATTCACAGCAAAGAATGGCGAGAAAAATGAATATTAGGAATCGAGGTTTAAAGCAGACATCTGTGGATCAAAAATCCTGGTGCAGCGGATGCGGAAAAATTGCGTGAAGAATAATGGTAAAGATAGAACAGAGGCGGTTAATTCAATGCACAACAGCTATTCCCGGAACTATACGCCGAAGAAGGTATGAATAAGCGGACGTTACAAGTAGGTTATTCTCAATTGGAACGAAAGTGACCAAGCAAATTTTCATATCACTCTTTAGCAGTATGAGTGTTCGTTCATAGGGGAATATTAGCGTTATGAGGATACAGAGAATTATTGTGAATATCTGCTGTATTTTGCCTCGCGAGGGAGGTCGAAGAGCGCAACATATTCTTGGCAATTATCTACTAAGATGAAGGAACTTTCAGATATCAAAGGAAATGGAGGGAATAAATGATGTATATTTTCATTGCTAACTCGTTTTATGGACTTGAATGGATTCTCTATTTGCTTTATGCGTAACTTGGTTCAATCTTAACCGAAAATACTGCGTTAGTTCCGTTTGGTTTCAGGCATATTGTGGCCTTAACGTGTTCATCCATTTTATTTCAGTGTTTCATGCCCGCGAAATTTCAAATGTTTTACCTCGCCAGTCTTAGCTGACAATTCATCGGTAACCTCCTGAGATGTTTCCGGTGACTGGAGTTAACTGCAAGTCTAAAGTCAGTGAATCTGTAGGTTGCAAGGTCTGTCTTTAAATTGCATGACTGATGATTAGTAGGTGAGTGTTGACTAATTTCCGCATGGATCCCTTAAGGATACCTGAGATGATGGTTGGTTTAAGCCTGGCAGGTGATCTTTTCGTACTAAAAAAAACTGACGAATGTTCCTGAAAAGTAAAATCACTTGTGCTAATATGGTTTCTCACGAACTAAGGCTCTCATTTTCAATCTGGTCAACAAGTGCAAGCATATCCGAGCAGTCCGACTAAACAGGTCACCGGTTATTATACAATGAATTTTTATTTGCAAACCAATACATTACTTGGTCCCACTGCGGCTACTTGATCGCCCCTTAGATCCGCTCATCTGAAATAGGTCCCACTACCACGAAACGAACAAGTAGCAGTAAAACTGCTCTGAGTAGATAAACTTTGATCTTTATCGCATCTCATTTTGAACAACACGGGTAACAACAGATAAGTATTTTGAAAGTTCTCCGAGCCCTCAAAACGCAATGGAGTTGACACGAATGCCTGACAGGATATCCCCTGATTCCTAGTCTGGTGTCTCGAGACGGATAAGGGGACGGTGGCGAAACTGGAGCGGCACCGACGACGCACAAGAGGGAACACAGGATTGCGAGGACACACTTCCAGACAGTCCCTCAGTATTTCGACGTTCAGAATAGCGCTGCAAGATAATAGGAAGAAACACGCCATACACCTAAAATGTTCAGTGAGATACAAGTATTTATGATAAAATATTCCTGAAGCGGTTGCCAAGCGTTACAGTACAACACCAGGGTTACCAACAACGGCAACACAACACCGAGATGGACACTGTCATCTTCATTGCGGAGAAGATTGGAGAACCTGAAAATGAATCAAAATAATGAATGGAGTTAAGGAAAATGTCACTTTTCTACCGAAACGTTTGGCACTCAGTGTAACGCTAAATTAAATATAGCTATAGCAACAACCCTTTCGTTTCGGAATAAACCAAACTGTCACTTATCTAGTATCCGACATCTTGCTGGAGAGTGAGAGAGAACAATGGGTGCGAAGTTGACCTGAATGTGTTAAAATTGGAATTGGAGCACGTAATGTTATTCGTGAGTAGAGAGCGATGTGAGATGTATCCTTCTAATGATCCTTGGTTTAGAGGTCATCTCTATGCTGATGTCGATCAACTGGATCTTTTTCCCTCAGACAAAAAAGGTCAAAAGAGCACACTAATTATCTGCTGATATTGAGAATGAAAAATTTCAACTGGCGTATCCATGTCCTCACGAAGTGGCCAATCCATGACAAATGTCAGCAGATAATTTTCAGAATTTTTCATTTGTGGAACATAGTGACTTTCAGTCACATACAAATTTTTACACAAGCTGACATTTACGGTGGCCTCTCTCAATCTCCTCCATTTCAATTTATCTATCTCACCTCTGCAGATTGTGGGTCTATATAGATCATTTCAAAACCTGACTTTGCTTAAACAGATTATTTCTAATGCATTGAATTGAAAATGTAAAATCAAACTTAATCAGCTGTTAAGATTTCTTTCGAGATCTTGATTTCCTCAGTCAGCTTTGCACGGCCGTAGGCTTCTTCCTGAAATTTGTTTTTTAATTTGCGTTTGTGTTCATTTGTATGTGTATTAAAAGGAAAATGATGCAAAAAATATTATTTTCATTGGTATCCAGCAGCTTTTGGGTTGAGTGATACACGTTTGCTTTTTTTATGTCGCGTGGAATTGTCTTCCCAGACCGGTCTTTATATCTATAAACCCTAAAAACTTCCACAAATGACTTTCAGAAAGGCTTACAACGAATGCCAGTTATCGGTAGAAGAGATAGTTTTCTAGATAAACATCGTGATTTCCAGTGAGGACAGAGGGGGGGGCGTCGTTGGTTACATAACGGATGGTACTGAAGAAGTGATATTTTATAACCATGTACGAATTGAACCGATTCTGAACTCTCAGTGCGGACTGTCTTGCTGTTGTCGATGCGAACTTCCAGCCAACGTACTGGCAAAATCCGAACGAGACCCTCGTAGCTCAGCTGGTAGAGCGTAGACTGTACAAAATCGTAGGCGGCGTCCATGAGTGGAGTTGAATCCCACCGAGGCTACTGAACTTTTCACAATGGATATACAAACTTCAAATATGCCAAATAAAAATTAGAAATGTTACCCATTCGATTACATCACCAATTTGATGCACACAAAGCATTTTGACTCCATCAACCCATCACTCACCAATTTGAACACTGACGTCCATCTTTTGGCAGTCCTCCTTTGTACGTATACTTTCGATCACCATGAAGGATCCACCCAATTAGCTATGTACATACAACCATGCTTGAAGCCAGTGATCGAGGAGATTGAATGAACTTGTAAGTCTTGCGCCATGTGTCTCTTTCCGATATTGATGCATTAACTGAAGAATCTTATCAGAACCCAGAAGACTATAGATTGCTCGAAGCCAATTTGACCAAAGAAACAAACGAGTAATTCGTCAAAAGGATACAGATTGATGTTAACCCAGTCATGGCTTTGTTAACAACTGATAAGGGAAAAAAAAGTATTGGTAATTGATAAGCAATTGTGAGAAGAATATAAACTGTTGGCACTCCAGGAAACGCTGAAAGTATCTCATCTCTGGTCTCTTCTGAACAATATTCAAATCAATTTGCCAAAGTGCAAGGTTCTATCTCTAAGAAACTAGGGGCGACTTTCATATTTCCCCGAAACCGAACAACTTGCACACGCCGCAAATGAGAAGGACCCGGCCATCATCATTCAAGAAAACTTAAGCTGCTCACTCAACTGCGCCAAGGTGTCGAACGCAGCTGTAAACAATGTCGGTTTGCTTAAGCGGGTCTTTGGCCGGNNNTGCTGGAGCTTCCACAAAGGATGGCCACGAAAATGATCGGGGGTTGAATCGTTATTCATACGCAGAAAGAATGAAGTCGTTGAGGTTATATCCCGATCACTATTGGCGCATCAGAGGAGATATGATTATGATATAACAAATAATGTAAAACCCAAGCCAGCCGTGTCACCCGCTTCTGAAATTATCATCCAACGTTCATCTTAGAGGATATCCATTCAACCTAGTGGTATCAAAATGCTGCTTGAAATGCCGACATCAGTCACTCTCAGTCAGTGTGTTCGATTTGGAACTCTCTCCCATCCTACGTCGTCTGTGCTTCAAGCATTGAATCTTTCAAGCTGAGACTCGATGAAATATTAGCTTACCTTACATTCCAACATAAGCGAAGCTGCGTGCAGCAAAAGAAGAATCCCATATCATATGACATTTTACACAAGGAATTGTAAGTGTCACTGTGGTTTAACCACAACACGAATCTATAGGACGAGAGAAAGATGAGCTTGTAAGTTATTCCCATATCAAATCTTGGAACGTTTGAATCTTTGCATTTAGATGAAGGCTCAGATGACCAAGCTCCACATAATCAATAAAAGACAAACTAAACACATCACCTGCTGTAACTTCACTTCCTATTGTGGAATATACATGTGCATCAAACAATGAAACTTAAAATATGTTGTATCGAAGATTCTGAAAACTAGGTAAACCGTGACAAGTACATCGTACATTGAGTGAAACATTTTATCGCTGCAACCTTCGGTTCAGCAGAATACTCAAGAACGTACGGTCCTTCCTCTAATTCACTTATTGGTAAATGATGCCAAATTTTCAAACAGAATACCTCTGACATCTCCAAAACTCAAAAAAGCAACGTCATTGACGCTCAGTTCAAAATGGCATTGGTAAAGAATTTAATTTAACAAACAAAAATACCGTCTGGCTCCATCCCCTTATCTTGGCGTAACACCTTACATCACGAAGACTACGTTTCATGGTGAAAACGTTGCCCGACCACACAAAACCTAACTGTTGCAATCGACCGGATGAAACCTTCCAACTGTACCAGTAACATGCATGCACTATTCACACAGACTCACTTAATCACTTAGAATAAACCAGATACTTGCAGCTGTACCACATGCACACTAACACTGACACTACACATTTGGGACCATTAGACTGGCAAAACAACACTAACTACTGAATCGAAGTCCGTCAGCGAGCTTGACGAGATACAAGAGGGAAGTCTGCTTTATATCAACAAAGAAACAGCGTGGGAAGACTGACAGGTAAACAGGAGTTAGACAAAACGTGCCACTTGCTGACTAATGGGGTGCTATGATCGAAAGTGGATCCAATCACAGTGCTTCGTTCTCAATTCAAGCTGTCTGTTGATTTTTACTTCCTTTCATTGCGTACATAATGATACAATTTTACGGGAGGGGAAAGCAATCAGTCAAAGGGATACCATACAACATAGTGAAGGAAGTCAGGCGGTGATGATGGTGATATTTTGGTGACGGTACCGCCGGGTCACCACTCAAAGTTTTCCAATTCAAAGTGATTGTTTCTCAGAAAAAAACTTCAATGGTTTTAGCCATTCGAATTGTAGATTTCAAAAAGCAAATTAAGCAAGAAAACACTTTGCTCCCTTTTATGTACCGATTTGAAAAGCCTTCACGGACCGACACGGAACCACATTTCACATGAGACGCGCGATATCTTTGACGTACTTGCCCGAACAGAAATGATTTATGACCAAGTTTCTACGGTGCAATCACTGCGTACATTGATTTTGGCAATCTGCTATTTGCTATTCGCAGCGCTTAGTTTTGTTTTGGTAATCTATAGTTTGAAAATGTGATCAAAGATGACCCGATTCCGTTGATTTGTAGGGAAGAAACTAATATATCACGACAAACTCATACTGGCGAATATAATGGTGTCTCAATACTAGCGACTGGGATGAAAACAAAAAAATCACATTCAATTAATCAATCTTGCTATCACCGTTTTCAGAATCCTTTGGTATTGTCCTAATAAACGCAGAAATAATGTTGATAGTGTTAATATGTTTATTGCTACAAGTTTTATGTCATAATGCTCCCGATCATCTAGCATTCTGTGAAAATCAGTATAATCATCAATCAACCAAAACATTTCTTTTGAGGGGGTTGGCAGCGGTCAGCTCAGAAGTATGAAAGCTACCCCATCGGTTGTAACAATTTGCTTCTTTGGGTTTTGGCAAATAATTTAAAGTGAACGTTGTTAACACTTATAAATGGATGATGCAAACTGATGCTCATATGAATTATAAACAATAGCTGATTACATTTATAAACAGGAATTTCAATGGATGTGGTAACCTATGTCCCAAACAATCAGTATTTATTGTAAGGAGTACCACTACTTGACAGCAACGGTCGAAAACCTTTCGGGCATCTCTGATCTCTGTTTGTAGCACATTTTTTAGGTGTTGCACCTGTCGTTTATTGATCTCCCCTCCCCACTTGACTTTCCCTATTATCATACGCCGATTCCACTTTGATTGAACACAGTCCTAGTTCTTGAATGCATCCGACAAAAATGATGATATAAACAGTACAATCGTTCGCATTGATTGATCGAACTCTTAATTTTTCCGCAGAACCATAGTCAGATAACAGATAGAGTTTTATCGTGGCTTCACAGATACCACACAAGAGAAATCGTTTTGGCTCTTGGGAGATTCATTCATCAAAAGTGTTGTCACAAATGATTAAGTCCATAGGTTCGACAGAGCAAGTGGGGATTGAACAACTGGTAGATCTGTTTTATCAGAAGCTCTGTAGACGAGTAGTTGTAAAAGTGTCACTCTCGAACTGTCCCTCCTCCATCCCCTCGCCTCCCTCACCCAGTTCTCCCACGTCGTTCATCGAATCCGGGCAATGGATGGGTATTGAAACACAGTAATCATTTATAAAAGGTAGCAGATTTGATAAAAGTAAGTTTAGTCAAAAACAACTAGCATACAGTGAGTTTGTATGCATTGTTTGAATCGACAGTTTGTATAGAAACAATACCAGTACGAGGCAAACCGGACACACACCAAAGGGAGAGAGAGAGAGTTGATTCACTTATTTTTGCCACTTCATAGAGCGTTTGTATTTTGATTGCAAATGTTTCATCATCAGCCAAGAGTTGCCTTCCTTAGGTCAAACTTAAATATGAAAAATAATTTCCTTTCCCTAATTCCATTCCTGTTACACAAAGAAGATGAGAGTTGGAAATTCGTTTGTGTGCGAAGGTGCATGAGCACATGTTTGCTTTTCAACTTGTGTTCCAACTTTGGATCTGATGCTGGTAAAGTTATACACAAGCGTACGCCTTTCGCAAACTGGAAAGCTATGTGAAATGCAGCGATGAAAATTAAGCAGCCATTCTTAAGGGTCTTTATATAAAAACCTACGAACTCTTCTTATCAACCTGAAACAAGTTAATATTCCCAAAAGAATTTTCAACGTGGACGCATTTATTTGCACAATAAATCTAAAGCACAACGGAAGCCTGTGTTGAATGACTGATGCCAAATCAAGATTATTCTCGAACTATGAAATTGAAAAATATTGGATGCTTCACTAAAACATCCATTTTCTCAAAACAGTTTGCTTTCAAATTAGTGCCAGAAAAGAGAAAATCTAAATTATGCACATCAACAGAGATGTAGTAACATTAATGAAAGAGTCCACCGTCCCCTGTGTAAGTCCACCTCGTAATTTATTTTTCAATTCTTAGCATTATACGAAAATATTTCATCAATGAAGGATAGCCGTTATATGAATGTTCTGCATTTGACAGGTCGGTCACCCATGTAGTTGAAGAATATTTAAGCTGAATACCGAGAGAAGAAGCCAATGAAGCTGGACTCTCAGCTGGCTCGGATTTCGCGGAATCAAAGGAAATACATATTCAACGCAAAGGAAGACAAACTACGGGTAATTAGTTCGCTTCGGACGGATACCCTGGTAATGACGAGAACTGATAAAGGCTATCAAGTTTTAGTCATGTTAAAATCTATGGCAAAAACGGTGAGCACTCTATATCCGTTTAGGGAAAGCAACCACACACACGACTATCCAAAATTGTGATGGATACAGTGCTGACGCACCTCCGAACAAGAGAACAAGGTCATTTCAATCAGAAAGGACAAATACAAACAAGTTTAACTTGTCAATTTTTATATGTAGAGTTTGCAGTAAATTTTAAAGTCCGATGAGACCAAAGGGCATTTGGATTCCGAAAAGTGCTGACAATTTGCCCCACAGAGGTAAAAACAACTTTTGAACGGCTTTGACATACACTTCCTGATCAAAGTTTGGCAAGTCCTTGATTTTTGGTTTATCCCCGATCCCACATGTACCTCGACCCTCGCCATCTTTGAAGGTCCAGACTGCACCTGAATGGGAAGTCAAACATCAAATTACCTTGAATTTTAACGAGTGTCAAAAAGGTATAGTTTTGACCATGCCGAGTGTATTGCACCCGCCATGGACTTCATACGTCCAACTCGGTTTTTAAACGGGTGCGTCAGACATTCCGAGTTTGTAATTCAGCACGGCGAATGACAACCGTGGTTAGTTAAGGGTTGTCAGGTGGATGCAGTCTCTCTGACACCCTGGTGTCGGTGGTCATATACCCACGTTATCTCAATGACCTTGAAAGAATAAACGCATCCAATAAGGTTAGTACAAGGTGTTGCCACACATGGTGCGATGGCAGAGGCATACTGGTAACCAGAAATCTACTGGTGATGCCTTTCGTGAGGTCAATATGGACACAAATATAACAGTCAGACGGTGTAAATAAGTCCAAATCACACTGTGGCACAATATATGAGGTGAAAACAGTTAAACAGACTGGAAACGAGAAAATGCTCTCAGGGAAAGGTAAGGGCAGATTACTACGCGTATAGCCTCAAAGTCCGTGCGTCAGACATCAGAAAGATAAACGGTGATTGAGTTGAACGGTTCTGTGCGAACGGCACAACTAATACTAAACACATTTCTTTGGATGAAATACAAAAAATGAGAAAAGTATAGCTCTAAACACTATGCAAACGGAAGGACTTTGTATCATGAACTGAAAATCTAGTAAATTGAAAAAAACGAATGGAATTTCATCTATTTTAGTGAAGAAAAGGATTATAATTTAGACGATCCTGAGAAGTGGAACTAATACGGATATGATCCCTGGAAAGAGCGGTAATTCAGTATGCAGATTAACTATCAAAACTCTTGTGGTTCAGGGTGCCTCAAGTAACGGCCAACTGAACTCGAGACAGCACGACTGCTCCATCGTTTCATATCGTCCTGCCCCTTTCACTCGTGACCTCAAATAGGTAAATTCCCTCTGACCCTCTCCGCAATCTGAATGGTTATTTTCGCGAATTGCCCAACTCGGAATCCCTTGCCCTGACTATCTGATCAGTTGTTTCGTAATGTTTGTGATGCTCTCGTTGATGCCTCTAATCCAGTCGCCCGATGATAACACTCCTGCTGTGTACAGACGAAGCTAACTGGGAATTCCAAAGACTCACAGTCATAGATAAGGTGTGGGTTTTCGCTCATTTTAGGTGAGAACATATCACGTAGCCTTGTTGTAGCTGAACTATCCATCGATCGTTGAGTTAATCCGATGGCTTGTGTGATTGTCAGACCTGCACATGAGGATATATTTCGAATCCGATGTTGTTTAAGCGTTTGTAAAGAATTCCCACATGAGAATCCATTATGGAGCGATGAATCATCTGGGCCATTCGGAATGAAGAAATTTATGTGATGATGACATTATGTCAACCCCGGACTGGTCCAGGATCGGGGCACATTTTTACCAAGCTGGTCCGGAAATCGGATGTTATGTTAAAAATCGCTCACAGGAGAACAATGTAATCATTTGTTACAAAGTTGAGTTACCCTGGGTAATCTGTTGTGATAACGCGTGCAATTATATTTACACTAGGAGCGGTTATAGGCTTTTGACGTTATGAGTGACAATCAGAAGACCGGTCATTACATCAGTGTTTATCTTAATTTGTTCGTCTACTCTTTGTATGCTGTGTTTGTGGATTGTTTGGCGTTGACTGCAATGCAAGACGGCAACGATATCTTTTTATTCACAGTAAAGGTATTCAGCAACAAGCAAGCCTTGGGAGAGCAAAGCTGTGTGCGACCGAGCTCGCTTCCAGGTCAAGGATAGGGAGACGGCCGTCGTCTCACGGATGAGCATGGATAAGATAAACTTAGGCCTGTAGTGACGGTAATCGTATCAAAAATAGAAACAATATACGGGGACGTTTTAGGTTCATATTTTCTTCACAATCAATCTTGACACTAACTATGATATTTCCTTCTGTTTTACTTAACTGTTCGTGTTTCCCTGAGAACGGTTTTCCGCTCAGGTGCATATATAAGTTTTGTCCTGTTCTAACCCACGCAACACACCTAACACGCTTTCGCTTTGCTAGTGCTTTTATTTGCCTGCACTGTTTAATCGTCTTATAGGCATATATGTGGTACTTTCTAGTACCACGATAGACCAGTAAGCGTGTACGACAACCACGAGTGTTTTGTGTAGCTCGGACAACAAAACACTATGAGGTCGAGCGCATATTCTGAGGTTCGTAAGAAGTTTTTTGACAGACCACTTTAGGCCTATAATCCATAACCTATCCTCCTGTGCAGGTCCGACAATTACATGATCGATCGGATTCATTTATCGGTCGGTAACAAGAGATGTGATGCTTGTCCAGCTAGCGTGAGCCGCCCGCCTGGAGTCTTTGGAATGCTCAGTGACCAACTACTGATGACAACAAGAGCATCAAAAACATTACGAACCGGTGATCACAATTGAATCACAATTTGCGCCAGTCGTAGTAGGTAA
>UZAN01039578.1:78738-117071 GCA_900618425.1 Echinostoma caproni
TTTGCTGTTTTTTGTGGCGTCTAGTCCAGACATCCATCTGCTTATCATGTTATACAACATTAGTCTATTTTAGCATGATGATCACTTGTAAACACACGGTTTTAAGTTCTAACATTGAGGATCTCATGAATGTACTGGAACCGCAGGAGAGATTTCTCGAACAGAATAGTATACCTTCTAAGGCTGTGTCATTCAGAGAAGAGGACTGGCTTCACCAAGACAACAACAAAAGCAACATGCAGACCGTTAATTGTATGGTGCAGTGTATAGTTTTACGGGTACAAAAACAATCGTTTGCAGTTTGTTTACAACATTCACGAATCCAACCGTGATATTAATTTCGATGACAGAAAACGAAATTCGGTATACAGAGATCACACAGAACACCTGCATTTAACTGTAAGAAGGTATTCATATATTCCCCTAGTTCTGTTGGAGAGTACGCGTGCTAGTTTGGGTACAGGGAATCCCTGCATGGGAATGGACATTGACAATCTGCTCGCTCGAAATTAGGTCTCATTCAGCTCAATCACATTTTTCAAATTGAGCAGTATGAATCACGGAGTATATACACATTGAACATCGTATGTTCGAAACCATTCGATCGTCGTTCATCTTGTCATCCGTTATCAAGCAATCTGAAATAGCGTTGTGTTAATTAATTGGCACCGAGCGAACTTTCATGGGAAATCAAATATTTGAATACTGGCACTCTTCAACAATTGCGTATGCTATATATTTCACTTAACTCACTGGCAATCCACTATTTTCATCCATGAAGTGAATGTGCTAACCAATGCACAGAGAATCCCCGCAAGAAGTTTACACAACATGCAGTGTGTCAACATTCAATGGGCGTGGAGAGATAACTGACTAGATAGACTGAACTACTACTGAACATTTTACAATCGCCATACAAACTTCAAATCTGCCAAACACCCATTTGCACAATCAGCTTTGTCTCAGATGTTCATTCAGTGGACTCTCGTGAATTCTAAGGAAAACCTGTCGGGGCAGTCAGCTTACATGCTAATTGGTGGATGTCATATGCTTCCGTAAGTTGGATGGGTAATTCGAATGTGAAAAGATCAGTTCTATCGGTGTGGCCTCGTAGCTCAGGTGGTGGAGCGTGCGTTGTACACAGGCATGGATGGCGTCCATGCGTGGGTTCGAATCCCACCGAGGCTACTGAACTTTTCACAATCGCCATACGTAGACAATAGGCTAATTCAGTTTGCAAAGAGTAGTGCATGCTTGAAAGCATTCGGTTTACAAGGGTAACAATACTATGTGTGGTTAAATAAGATATGTGGTAAACTGGAAACCAGGGCCGCATAAAACGTTCTACTTACCCCTTTGTCAGTGGTAATTTCAACATATTCTGCGACTATTGGGATGAATTCGGTTCCTTTAAGTTGAATTTAATCGAAGACGTTACCCAATAGGTTCTTTATATGGTCAAACACCATGCACTCTGAGGCTGAACCTCATACTTAACGTCCAATGTGAAGAAGGCTGACGATATTTTGCTGCGTTTCTTCTTATTTGTTCTGCAATAAAGCTATATCTGACAAGAATGATTGAACGCGTTGCACGATATGACAATATCTCTTCAGAAATCATAGTGGGTACTGTATTCCAATTAGAGCAAAAAACATGAAACTCCAGGATGGTTATAGTATAGCCGTGGCATTAAAATCCGCTATCATAAGGAGCAAATGGCAAAACAGACCTGGAAACAAACTGGTAAGTTTGACCTTTGAACCTGACAAATAATCCGGCAACGGGATATAAATGCATATTGGAATCAGTGAACCGGACCACATGACGCACGTGAGTGCTTCACGCTGAGTCGCTCCCAGTGATGCACGTCCATGTTGGCAGTAAACGTCACAGAACTCGAACCGAGTTCGATCTGCGTGATGCCAGAAGGAAAAGTAAACCGAAACAGACTATATTGGCTGGGCGAAATGTTCACGCCTTGGCACGTGCCGTCGTGTGACAAAACGAGAGACTATCGTTGTCCTTAAAACAAACAAAATTTAATGAACTCGGATAAGTATGTCCCAGCTTTCACGACGTAGGATCGAACCCGATCCTAAACGTTTTGACTGGACTCGATGCTTTGAAGATAATGTTGCAAATAATTCTTAAAGCTCTGTTGTAAACGACATACAACAATGAATGATTTATTGCTATCAAACACCTGTGTAAGCCAAAATGTTTTTATGTGGGTTGAAACACGCCCGACATGTATACACAAATTAGAAAACGTCTATCCCGGTGACCAAGAAGTAATCTGGATGAACCGGATATCACTGACAGTGTCAGGAAATAAAAACAATTTTCAGTCATAGAAAAATACAGTAGTAGCTCAGTGATAATTTGGGATACCTTTTCAGTCAGCAATAAAAGTGAACGAGTTATCCTTGAAGACGTTTGATATCCAATAAGTGCATTCGTATAGTTAGACATCCAACGTCCGTTGTTGAGCAGCCGTATAGTAAGCTGTGGAACAATTACAACATTTTAATGCCAACGATTACTGCTTACATATTACACTAGGTTTCCTGTTGTGCCGTTAGATCAAGATCACACTTCGACCAGCCTGCGACCCGGATATACATTCATCCGAAATAGAACTTATGGGGTACACCTGTCGGCCGGGTGCACAAAATGTTCACGGCTTATCAGCCAAGGAGTGAATTCATAAGCAGCAAGCGAGAACAAACGAATATTGACCCCACAGTTTTTGCAATACGTCTGCCAAAAGGATGTATCGAGATCCTCAAGCAGAACAGTAGCCATTCACAATCTGAATTAATAATGTGAGAATCCGAGCCGGAGAGTCCCGTACTTTTAGCAATCTGTATGTGACATTATCTTTTCTTTTTATTTCACATATTTATTGTAAAATGTACATTCAATTACGATGTTCGTAGATGCTGCGTTGTTGATGTACTTTTATCAAGCGGCAGGAAATAGAGCACATGTAATTTACGCGTATCGAAGTGTGAACGACCGGATGTTCGCAATAAAGATACATGTGGTTTTGAAAATCACATGGTCTTTTCATGACACCGAGTGATCAACCTTATGAGGCGTCACGAAGGTAAACCCGATATAGTTGAGAAATGGAGGCAAAGAAACAGAGAAGCAGAGAAACGGAACCCGTGTGTTCAGTCCTGATTTGGGACTTTATTTTGTCAACATTTCTTTTTCGGTTGAAGTGCATATCACAATACTCGGCATAGAAATATATATATATCAGATGATAAAGTTTCTGACTAATACATTGGAGTAGTGTTGAGAAGTCGCAATTAATTATGATGACTAGTAAAATTTCTAAGGGCGAAACAGAACTAAATGATCTCACACATCCAAACGATGAACAAGTTTTGAATGAGATCTAAAGTTTGCTTCAAAATTCTCAATTTCGCACGAACGGTTTGTCACCGGGACAGGATGGAAAATGCTCTAATGTTTCAAAGTGTAATGTAGTCACGTACACGGCAAGCTAGGAAAGAAGTGGCCAAAGATATCACGGTATTATTTAAAGCAGGAATCCATTAGGATCGTTCCAGCTAGTTAATGCGAACAGGTCGTGGTACTAAGCAGCTCAGTGTAAGTTGCACTTACCGATGAAATACCTGTACTTAGTTATTCATGTGCAATAGGGTATTTGAAATTAAACGGCGGAATAAAATCCAAATAGGACAGGGTTCTTTTACCCTACTCCGTAAAGTAAACAGGTTTCAGTTGACTATATGGGAAAACCATCAGATGTTGCCGCTTGTCAACATGTGTCAAACTATGTATACAGGTTTTCGAATTAATAAAATATTTAAGTGAATGAAATATGTGAATAGGAGATAATAAAACATGTAATATAGGATAAATTTTGGTTTATAACTTACCTTTCAATCTGTTACTATTACATTTGTTCAATTGTGCATCATATTGAGGAGTGAAACAGCCAAAAAAGCAAATATTGTGAAATTGACACCCTCACAAAACTACAAAGCTCCTGGTTCAAACATTCGCTTGTTCATCGCAGAGATATTGAAATACAAACTGCATTTTGAAAACACTAAACCGCTTATGCTTATTTCTTTCTATGCAAATTGGAGAGAACGTAAATTCTGGTTCCGGTTGATGAAAGTGGATTCGAGACAGTCTGGAAAATTCCGATTTAGGAATCTTCCCGAATTTTATCATTCTTATGCCAAAGGTACACCGCGTTGCATCACGGGTAACTGCCGGCGCAACCTAATGAGAGGTATACAAGAAACAGGAGAGTATGTTCTGACCTAACGATAGACAAAATGATTGCTTATTATACGGATATCTGGAATTTTGGACGAGATAAGTAAGATCATTGGAGACAACTCCCCTCTAATCAGTTTTCAGAGCCGAGAAAATCACAATATGTAAGAGTATACCAATGTACCATACAAACAAACGCTTTGCTTCAGTTGGCCTCTATGAGCACTTATAACATCCCAACCCAACCCATTCACTTAGGTAGTTGGATCTTGAAGCTAACCTTAGAGTACCAAGCTTGGTTTGATGGAGCCATTCGCACAAGATGACAGCCGTCGACCGTCTAGCTCAGGGCTAAGGGTTTGAAGTCCCCTACCCGACTGATCGCGTTTCGAGTCCTGACAGGGACGCAAAAGGTACGCACTGCTGACGAGTCCCAAACAGGACGAAACAGCTGTCCTGTGCTCTTTGTTGGTTATCACAAACATTTCCATCACATTTAAATGAATCCAACCTGTTTACACACTTTCCTTTTTTCTCTCTTTTTCCTTCTTTCTTTATTCACTCGAGTCTAGAGTAAATGACCATGAAGGATTATGAAACAATAGGAAGTAAACTTGCGTTTGCACAAATCCAGCGTACCTACTCTGGGTACATCCATACCAAACCGAAAAAACATAGCATTTAAATGTAGCAAAATCCTTGGAAAGTTCCTACACTTCAGCTTAAACTGGATGAAACACTGTCAGGTCTCAGATTTCAACATCCGTAACAATACACGGAAAAAAGAAAATCTGTGACATTCTTTATTGCCCTAAGATTCGCCAATCGGTCCAGTTGTGCGAAAAACCCCATGGGACAAGGAAAACAACCGCGTGTAAGCAATTCCCATAATAAAACATTGAGTTTTAATTTGTCAAGTGGTATGGTTTATCAGCCTCATTTACAGTTCTTCTGAGCACTGTAAGTATGAAGAAAACAAGGAAGACGCAAGCAGAATAAATTGGTGGATTTCGTGCTTTTTACAAATTTATCATACTCATTATCCTGAGCAATACTTCACGAATAACGTGAACAAGTAAACAGACTGTCGTAAATCTTCCCAATTCAACTCTACAAAGCATCCACGGAAGTTTTCATGCATCAGTGCACGGACGCGAAGCAGCACGTGAGTGATCAATGATCAGTTACCAGGACTTACAGATTCGCGTATCATTCGGACAGCCGAGCAACAGTGTGTTGACAGAATCTCGTGACGTGTGAGACAAGCACAGTTCGTATTCGGTTGTTCTGTACCCCTATTCTAGCATAGTTTTCTTTCCCTTGCCTCTTAGGACGGTGTTTGATCAACTTGACTTTCCCATGACAGCAATAGGACACGTGACTGAGTCCAAATTTGTTTGACGATAGACAACTCGTGTGAACCGATAGATTTACAACGCTTGATTGAACCGTCGAGAGGGGATTAATCCATTCTTTTTCGAACCGTCATTATTCATTGAGGGAAAAGGAATGAGGCGGTCTTTGTGTAGTCCGTTTCGGTGAAATTCTAAACCAAAAAACAATTGTAACTCAAAATATTACCTATCAAATAAATGATCAAATCTCTCTGATCTTCTGTGTAGTGAATGTAATCAGCTCTCAGTTAGAATTCATGTAGACAGAATAAATGTGCGTCTGAGCATGTGGAACTTCATACTTTTAGGCAGCTTTCCTGCAGTCCAGTTCGAAAGCATGGTTATCATTTATTTCGCTTCTTTTGATTGAACACACAAAGATACCATTTTCAGGAATCGGGAAGCGGACTATCAAAGGGCTGCCATGCAACACAGAAAATTTGGAAAGTCAGTCGCTGGATGTGTCGGTCGAACACGTCCTGCGGTTGATAAGTTAGTGATCTTAACACCTTGACTACCACTTCTCTATCCAAATAGGGGCATGATGGTGTTCACCACTATAAGTCCAGCGGCTGGGTTGCTGGTTATTGTGAGTAAACAGTAAGTTCCGGCGATTACGGGCTGCAAATCTCTTGCTATTTACAACGCAATGACGTGTGATAAAATAAATGGGAAAAAATAAATAATAAATAAATATCTGCTGAGATTGTGAGAAGTTGTGCAGCCTCAGTAGGATTCGAACCCACGCATGGACGCCATCCATGCCTGTGTACAACGCACGCTCCACCACCTGAGCTACGAGGCCACACCGATAGAACTGATCTTTTCACATTCGAATTACCCATCCAACTTACAGAAGCATATGACATCCACCAATTAGCATGTAAGCTGACTGCCCCGACAGGTTTTCCTTAGAATTCACAGGAGTCCTCCGAATGAGGCGAGGTGTGGCCACGCAGCTCAGCTGGTAGTGCGTGCGCTGTACAAGAGCGTAAGTGGCGTCCACGCGTGTGTTCAAATCCCACTGAACTTCTCACAATCGAAATACAAACTTCAGATCTGCCAATCAACAACGTCAATAAATAAATTTATAAACTGGTTTTCAGAACGTTCATTTTGGAGTTGGACAATTGAGTAGCTTGTCTTTTCACACTCAGAAACGTGAACAATGTGTTACCTGGGAAGAATTATTTCGAAGTTTTTCAGTCATTATGTTTTACTATATTTTACTGTTTTGTAATTGTACGTGTCATTATTTTGAATAAAACAAGTTTTGGGTTTGAAACCATATTCATTCCTGTTCCCTAATTTATTTTAAAGAACTGATCATGAATTTCACCAATCAACATATTTCCATCGGTTTTCACATGTAATTCTCTTTGACCCTTCAAATCCCCGACGTAGTGCTGTCTTCTTATGCCGTTTCTGTATAACCCTGAAAAATGATTTAGGCTATGGACCTAGAGATTAGAATCTTACATAATTGTTTTTATGCGGCTTGGAAAATGCACAAATTCGGTTGATCATATGGGCAACCCAACTTTCGGTCCGTACCACAGGATCATAATTGAAGTCCCGATTATTTCTGTAGGCTGTGTCAAAAGGAGACGAGGGCAACTAAAGGAACAGGACAATGGTGGTCATGTGGTTATGTCACAAAAATGGGATCCAGAGGTCCCGAGTTCGAACTGCCCACACCGCTGCCCGTCTTTCGCCTTCCTGAATTTCCTCAGGCAGCTTTTGTATGGCTGCAGCCCCTTTTCTGAGAGTTTACTGCACATCTGTATATTCAATAAATAAAAAGGAAGTAAAGAGACGTTTACATTTACATAAATCGCTTTTGAGAACAAATGTGCAATGCAACCTCACTGCTACAGCTGGTATATGGATGACTCCACCGAATCTATTGACTGTGAGCATTTCCAAACTACATTACTGTATTAATTTAGTGGAAGGAAATTATTAAATACAAGCTTAATGCTTAATGCCTTGATGGAAATATTCAGCTGGAATACAATGCAATGTCCTTAGGACACAAATAAGGTTACATCAGTGACCATTCCTTCGTTTGGAACATGCGAGTTCTCAATGTTCAATGAAAAAGTGAAATACATCGAATCATTACGAAAAGTGAACTAGTACCCACGTTCTGTACGAATGGATTGACCGATATATTTTCCACCTCAGCAGCGCGGATCTCTATGCAATCGTCTAACAGAACAATTAAAAACGAAATGAAACTAACACAATCACGATAACATTCGAAAAATTGATTGAGAATCAATGTTTCTGTAATACCTCGCTCATGACAATAAGTCACATTTACGTTTTCGACAACGCATGTGGTGAAATAGTAGGTGATTTTCTGACTGTCCAAGGTTTAAATGCTTGAAACAAACTGCAGCGTGTACCCAGACTATGCAGTCCCCTAGTGACTGCATTGCCATAATCCATGATTCTTTACCTCAGTGACAGATTGCTGTGTTATCCCTCTACCAAGGTCAAAGGAAAAATCAGTAAATAAATTAGGCGGAACTGAAACGGAATACATATCAAATTGTGTCAGCGTTCCTGCAGATAAAGTATACTTTAAGACAGTACCATTCATACATGGACTAAGTGATTGGTTGTTTGTCAGGTAGACAGACAGACATATAGACAGGCGGACTGACTGACTGACTGACTGACTGACTGACTGACTGACTGACTGACTAACTGACTGACTGACTGATGGACAGATAGCTTGATAGATTGATTGATGGTTTGATTTATTTGTTGATTTATTGAGTGAGTGAGTGCAAACCGTTTCAACAGTCCATGGTTGCTGGGATCCAAAAGCTGATTCAAGCTCGGTAGACCATTGAATTGTTCCGATTTTTCGATATTGTCCTTTACTCGAATAAAAAATGTTGCCTAACCTTCTTGATGCTCACGGGACTATTGTGCAGACATACGGACATGACAGTTTTGTTCTCTTGCAGTTCCTTCTCCTGAGGAGCTTAATTTAATAGATCAGAAATGCAGAATTATTTAGGAAATCATTTTACCGGAAAATGCAAATCAATGAGCGTTTTACACACTATTGCGTAATCGACCAGTCATACGGTTTTGATATTGTAAGACAGTGGATACGTTTCTTCCATGGCTCTAGAAAACTGAATGTGTTGGCACAAGTGGGTATCAAGTAAGTTGGCGTGCTAATAGGAATCCTAATAGCAACATGTGGTATCGTTTACATGATATACCGTCGTGTAAACGAAGCGCAAACCGAAAAGCTGGAAGACAATGGAAAAGTATTTAGTAATCAAAGTATATACGGATCATACATCAGGATCGTAACTGAATTGCACCAACAATCGTAAGGTGGAATCTCTCACCACTGATTTGTTTATGGAGAGAAATCAATGTGATCAAACAATGTGTAAATAGAAATATTATTGATCAAACGGATATCAACTGATCCCCGTTATATTTTGCGTCACACAACTTTTGTTCGCTCCATCCGGCTGTTGATCGATTGATCCTGTTGGCCTATGGTCCGGTATCCATAAACCGGAATGCGTAGGCGCGTATCTGGTGTCATTTCGACGAGATGACTCACCATAAGGTGTTTCGATCTGATTGGCTCTCATCAGAAGTGCGCATCCCTCGATCGAAAAGGGGATGGAACCCGGGACCTCACAGGTAAAACAACAGCATATTACCCACTCAATCACTGGTCAGCTGATCAGACAGTTTATCATTCCATCTAGACGATTTTCGATCGAACGTGTGCAATACAGTGACTTTGGTCAGATCTCTCTTCATATCTACCCCTGTCACAATAGCCTGGCGCCTTGAGCCTCATTCACGCGAATAACCACGATATTGCTCCACAGCAGACATACCATAGCTGCAGTAGTATTCACTTTTGTTATTGCTTCTATTATTCGATTACCTTATGATATTTGAATGTCTCGATTTCGACCACACCTGGTGGTACATCAACTGTAAGAAATCAAAACATCAGTAGAAAAAATCATGAGAAGTTGATCATAAAAAGGACTCCAAAGCATGATACATGTATTCTGATTTCATTTTATCCATACCACGTGCATTCTTCTTTAGTTTTGAGTACTTGTGACTCTCAGTTAGCATGGAGTCCATCAAATTGGAACTCAAATTGCATTTGTCAGTTTTCTTCAGAATATGCCACGCCCTGGCCTCCAATGACTGCCCTCGAGGTAGTTAACTCTGTCCTCCACGGAGGAAAAAGGAATTTTGATTGTCATAATGTCCGGAATCTTAGGTGGTGACTGAATGACTTTGACTCTCAAATGCGGCGGTCGACAAACTTTAAAACTTTGAGAAAAATCTAAAATGAATCCAATACATTTTTGTGAACAACCTCGGAAAACTATGGCTTTTTGTGAATGCGTCTCGAGTACTTTAATAGGCTCGGTTTTTCACTTCCACATTGCTATCTTACTGGCAAGATTTCTTTGATTATGCTATAAATTGGGGTTGTATCCATCAAGTCACCAACACAAGTCAGGACCGGAGACACCCTATGTAAACGTTTCTCTAATACTTCTCCTCTCTTCTTCATTTGAATATCAAAGCTTCTTGGGTTTTTCATCCGGTTTGGGTGTTGTGACACTAGAAGATCTTAGTTAACGAGCCGTACACCTGAAAGATAAACTTGCTGGTTAATTTCATCGTTTCTCGAAATATCATTTTACTACCTTTTTGGCAAGAGATTTATATGAGCACCTTTATGCCATATATGCACTGTTCATTAAAGATAAAATATATCACCTATCACAGTATATTTCCTCTTCACTGTATGAAAAAGATAACCTATTTTGAATACTTAGATTGGCTAGAGTAAACATCTTAATTCAACAATAATCATTTATTACTATAAAGACGAACTTCTGCACTGTTCTGTATCAATATGTTCGAATTTCTCCCTATAAGCTTCCAACTACTACAATCGCGACATTCAAGGTCGAGCCCACGCAAATTGTGATGAAAGAATGAAGAACACTGCATTGGGTGATGAAGTGGCAAATTCAATTTTTTACTCATAGTTGTCAATGTGTTGTTGAAAACTAAAGTATATCTCTAAATTGAGCGCCCTGTAGCTCGAGATTGATCAATAACTGCACACAATATAGCACATCACATCTCTCGAGCTTATTGCGGGTATCAAATCTGGTTCATCTCAGCACTAACCTCTGGGATTATCAATTGGTTGGGAACATTCTAAACGTGGTTAGCTAGCGTACATCCTTTGGAGCAAAAAGTGCAATATTGTTCCTACTGGTCCAGGTCAATTGGTCTTCATGAAAGTCTATCCATCAACACACCTCTTGTCGGTATTAATGTTAAAACGGTATGATGATCGTGTAACGAGTACGCACGCACCACGGTACAGCTTCCAGTTAACCAATAAACAAACCGATTAACCGAAGAATCCTGTGGTCTCAATTGGCACCAATCGGATTGGCTGAATGCACGAAGGCAAACAAATAAACCATATTGTTGTTGATTGGACACTGGAGAATCGACCAATGAGTTTTTTATGCCTGTGATGTATATTTGCATAATTTTTAGAAAAGAATTATTTGTATCCACAGCTCATCTTGGTTCTACCTGACTGCGCTATTCAGTGGGTTTTCAGTCGAAATCCGAGTTCACGCTATTCGATTCCGATCCCCAGCCCGAATACTACAACTGGCGTCGTGGCATGGAGTTGTGCACTATCGAATCCCTGAATCTACATTCACATCCGTCTGAGATTAAAGAATGAGTGTAACCTTTCTAGCTCTGGTGCAGCCTGCAGTAGAACGGAAAGCAGGAGCAATCCATACTATTTCTCACGGCCGGTGGAAAGAAAATAAATTCTTTGCTGAAGAATCTTGCTTTCCCCGACAATATGGCCAAGTTAACATTCCAGATACTGAAGCAATTGCTACTTGCCCACGTGATTCCTGTTGATTTCCAAGCCATTGAGAGGGCAAAATTCAATTTGTTGCTTCGTGCTGAGTCAATGTCCTGTCGAGATTTCATCCTGTTGCTCAAAAAACAGGCTTCCAAGGGCAATTATGGAAACAGGCTGGAGGAGCAATTATGTGATCGCCTTATTGCAGACATTACCAATACAACTCCTGTGAGAAAGTTGCTTGAGAAAAAAGATCTAACATTTTCCGATGCTCGGAGGATATGTGAGCAGCATGATGATCTCACTGCAGAGATATGGTGAGGAGTACATTGTAATGTCAAGAGGAACCCAGGCCGATTTATACATTAGGAACAGTGGACGAATACAAGCAGTTCAGTAACAAATATATTGTCTTTGCATTCGGAGTGAATACTGGCAGTGGTGAGCCCATCATTTCAAGTAGAGCTCTCAAGCATGTATGCCCCAATGCTATCGTAAAACCGACTACAAAATGAATCCATGGTGTAACTGGATGCATTCTTCCGCTATTGGGTGAGACAATCTATTCATTCCTATTTATTCCCAGGATAGCAATCATTTGCACAGTCCAGCCATCCTTGGATTGATAGTAATGAGAACGCTGAGATATTCCTTATCCCAGTGAATTGAAATCCGATGCTACTTGGGAAATTCGAAAGCTGATGATCCGGTGTACTGAAAATAAGGGAGGAATGAGGGCTCCTAAAGCAATGTTGGAGGTCAACGGTGAGCCTGTATTCCCGAAACGACGTACTGAAAGCGACTGAACGAATGGAGAAAAATGGAGTTATTTCCCTACTGACGTCATTAGCATGGGCAACTCCGATTGCTGTCGCGATCAAAAGTGATGGAAGGACTCCGAGGATATGCGATGATTACCAATTGACATTCAATGCCCGATTGCGAAAATTTGCAGCGACGACCATGGAGACGAAGGACTTCATGAAATCATTACATGGTTGCCATTTTTTCTTCAAAATTTATTTGGTAGATACCCACCTTCAAACTCCATTGCATCCAGACATGCGGGCATTTACGCCAACCAATACACCATGGGGATTGTTCCAGTGTAATTTCCTCCCGTTCGGTGTACATGTATCATCGGGAATCTTTCAGTCCATGATAGACAATGTTATGTCTGGGTTACGCGGTGTTATAACCTATCAAAACGATGTGGTTGTGGTTGTAACAACGGAAGAAGTCCATGATAACAATTTGAAGAAACTTCTTGAGCGATTCATGGAGAAAATTGTATGCACCAAACCATCTAGTGCACGTTTGGAATGATGCGGTTGGAATTCCTGGGAGTCACTGTCTGTTCCAAAGGATATCGACCAGACCCCAACCGATTCAAACCTCTAGTGAATATCGAATTCCCGAAAGATCAAAATCATCTACGATCAATTATGGGATGCCCCCAATATTATTCGCGATTTATTCCTAATTTCGCCAACAGGGCCCAACCCTTGTTTGTCGTGCAATCCGATGCGGAACGGAAATGGACCGTGGACTGTGAAAGAATACTTCATGAATTGATACGAACATCACGGAACGTACACTCCTAGCATCATTTTCTACATCGACATCGATTACACTGGTGACAGGTGCGTCCAAGATGGGTATTGGTGCCGTGTTGGAGCAAGTAGGACTTCCTGTGATTAGTATTTCCCGATTGCTCAACCATGCGGAGAAGGGGTACTCGCAGATCCAGAAAGAAGCCTTGGCGTTGTTTTGGGCTGTCTGGAGAGTTTACAATTATTTATGAAGAATATAAATAACACAAACCGTTGGGTTGGATATTTCCATCACTATCCGTACAGTTTAACTGAATGTGCTATGCGTTTTAATGTAAATATCTCCCTTAAGCCTCTTGGGAAGTCTGGATTGCAGTATGCCAAAAAATCAACATTTGCATTCTCGTTTGACAACTACGATTGACACTAAGTTATGTTGAACTTTACTAGCATAGTCCCTTAGACTCAATCAAATTCTACCAAACCAGACGAATGGACACTTCGCTGGATTGAAAACCCGAATTGGGTCTGATATTTCCACAATGTCTCATTCATGAAACACCCAGTTATATTTCTGATAGTTCCCGAAGAAAATGAGCTTACAAACATAACAGGCTAAAGGAAAATAATATACGTTTTTGATGACAAGATTCACATCTTGTCCTGAGCAGAATTTTCATCATTTCAACGAAATGCGTGAAATTATAAAATAAAATCAATTTATTTTAATATAGCAAACAAGTGATATCAGTAGGACTTGACGGTGGTCCTATTTATATGAGTAAACAGCTACTTAACTGCTGTAAGACGATAAAATCCACATCGATAATCTCGTCCACGTTTATCGATTGTTTGTTCGCGTTCGCTTTGATCGTTTGGTCGAAAGCGATTATCATAGGACCACAAATATCGAAGCAGAGTGGCGTTTGCTGAACCCCCTGAAAGATATTCCTATCAGCGAGAAACATTTGGGTTTGAAATGATTTAGTCTTTACGAGTACACGTTGTAGTGGCCGTAATTCGCTGATCCTGTCCTTCAGAGAATCATATGCAGAACGCTTCCGATCACCTGACTGAATGGGTGAACTTCGACGTCTTTTTTCAGATTCATTGTAGATCTCAATTAGGGTTTTCTCCTTGGGCTAAGGATGGCATGCACATTTTCACCGGGGTATGGTGGTCGATTTATCGATCCATCTTAGCATCACTTGGCTTCTTACTCGACCAACTTAGGTCAATTATGTGTAAACCAAACTTGGTGCACGGTCAAAGGCATGTTCACTAGCTCATTAAAGTATTACTTTATTGCTTTACTTTATGGAGAACTGAAAGGGGTTTTAATATACCGATTCAATATTCAGCAAATGATAACTAATCACATAACGGGGTAGAGAGCAGAAGGCATTTAATGCAGGTTAAACTGAAATTACATCAGATCCCCTTGATTTCAAAACTGGAAGTTTTCGGAGATACTTCTGAGTCGACTGTAAGGTGAACACATCGCGACCTAGGAGTGATCCTATAAAGTTTAAACGTCTCGTTATTCAACAAGAACTAATTCCGTCGCGCACGGAGCGAACCTGAACTGAAAAACTAGAAAGCACTCGGCAGGTGTTTTTACCTGGTTCGGACTCATCTCTATGGTGAATCCGTCGACCCAAATAGCGATCGAACCCGAGACAACACATGCATTACATAAAACTACCAAGCACTCGACCACCGGACATCTGATCAGACCGTTTCCCATTTTCTTTAAACAGAAACCATCTATGCAAGCTCAATGCAGGTATCGCACCTCGCACATCTCAGCGATATCCTCCCGAGGGTATGACTCGGTTGGAAACTCCCTCCAAGTCACTAGCATAAGCTGGGTATTCGGATGGGTTGCATTACGTTCTGAAAATAAACGATACTGAGACTGATAAATAACACATAATACTGTTGAAAGAAGGCCCTTTTGTATCTTTTCAGAAAAAAACTAATTGTGTTGCGAGCGAAAGGTGTCTCCAGTTCAAATGCAGAAATCATGAACCGCAATACATGATAAAATAGGTGAAAAAATAACTGGATCATCTACTCCATATATTGTTTAAAATAATGTTGTCGGATGGGCGGCTGTGATTTGTAGTTAATTGTCTCTGATTGAGAAGTCACTAGCCGTTATTGTTTTTTGTTTCTACTCCACATATTGAATACTGGTATTGAAATAGCTGAACTAGCAATGGTACATGAATGACTGGATAAAACTTCCGAAACGTTGACTGAAGGTAGTCACATCTAATTAACAACACCCAATACAGAATCACCCCCAATCATTCCTCGAAGCTTGGATGCTTGAATAACACTCCTTGGATTGCAAACCGGATTACAGTTGCCTAGTGATCTTACTGTTAATTATTATGCCATTGTCATCGCCAACCTCTATTTTGGGGCGAAGGCAGCCAAGTGGTTAGGTCACCAACTGGTGACCTGGAAGTCCCGGGTTCGAACCGCTCCACCATCGCCCAGGCAGCTTTTGTATGGCAGCGGCCCCCCTTCCTGAATGTTGACTGTAGATTTGTGTATTCAATAAATAAAAAAGATGTAAAAAGCATTTATTTAGACATTTATTGTTAATATTCTTAAGTATCTAACACCAAATGAGCACTGCTCATAGGAGGAAAGTGCATCAATTATGGTCTTCAAAACCATTATTCAATGATTACCTATTCAGAAGCTTCCGAGTTTCTGCCTTTATCATGTCCCCACTCAACTGGTCCCTACCTATTGGTTGTACACATTTTTATCCTTCAAAATTTAATGGAGGCATAGCTAACGCCGTGTAGGCAGAGCAGCTTGAAAATGGGTAAACAAATAGCATTAAACCTTGGATGATTATTCATTTCTTATGATGGTCACTTTGGGCAGATTTGACTTCGATCATCAACTGTTAACTTCAATTAAATATCATTAAGTAACAAAACAATTGCATGTCCAAGAAGTAACCTGTGGGAAGTGAGTAGTTGAATAAAAAAACGTAGCGCACGGAAAGTTCGGTGACTTTGTTATGCAATCTGGAAAATAATCAGAACAAATGACAATGATATGGTCGATATGGTTAACTGTGTGGAAGGGATGAAAATGAAACCGGAGGCTGTAATTGAGGACTGTCACGGTGTACGCAAAGGGATGACCGGGAGGGGGATTGAAAGTGTGAAAAACGTCCAGACTATCAGAGCAATAGAATTGTAAACACGCTACAAATGTACCACTCTCGTTTCATTCCGCTGATAGTCATTGTCATCACCATCACTTTAATGAAACATAAATAAGATTGACTACGGGTTATCTGATGACCCAGAGTGCGACCATTATGTTAAATGTATGACCGGAATCTAAAATCTTAAGTGTCATCCAACTAGAAGCTACTTCTCGTCTGCAAATACCGAAAGTTTTGGGAGCAGGCTCTCAAATCACATGTAGACATAGTATGCCTATTCATAAAATAGAATGTATTGGTTTAGATTGGATATGTAAGGCACGAGTGAATATATGTAGAACAGTATCACCGACTTGACCGCCGTGATTGTAGTCACCAATAGAAACGACGGCGGTTAATGAAATGGTCAGAGTTATAGTAACAAACAGCAACAAATTTCACAACATTAAAACGATTTCGTCCTACAAAATCACGTAATATTACAAATTAAATAAGATAAAACCGATAGTTCATGACAGCTGTTTCCTATTGTTCCTTGTCACATTAGATGTTTCTTCATTCTGTTACATGAGCTGAATACCCTCACCCCCGCTGCTCTGGGTATTTTTTATCTGTGAATAACTCATAAAAGTGAGGGTGAAGTAATTTGTGCATTCGCAAGCACACTAGCTTACATTTTTTGTTCTCCTTCTCAGTGCACGGAAATTTTGTTATGATTATGCTTAGCTTACCAGTTTTGCAGGAATTCGATGCATGTCTCCAGAACCCTCGCAATGCAAGTCACTCGAAACGAGGATAAATCCACAATTAGAGCGGAATTTTCTAGCAACAGTTCTCATCACCAACTATTCGTATAGGGCACTCAAACTGCTTCCAAATTTATTTATTATTTCGAATTAAAGACATATTGAACGGAGTTATCTCTAATTCTAATTTGTAGGTAACTAATTTATTTGGTACAATAAAAATAATGAACAGTTGTGTTCATTTATTGTGAGAGACAAACATGTCACGGAACTGTTAGATACTACGACAGTGAGGTGATTTGAGTCTGCACATCTGTGTGACTGTGTGTGTGTTTATCGGAAATAGCTGGTCAGCAAGGCTAATTAGCTCTTCGGTACTGTGTGGTACGTGATCAACTAGCCTAGAGCTGAGGTATGAGACTGAAGCACTCGGTACGCTTCTGATGACTGTGGAACTTTGCGTTGATTGAAAATCCCCAGAGAATTTTTATCCTTTCCCCAATCTCATGCACCAAAAGTCACGGCAATCTTTTTCCTGACGAAAAAAGATAGAAATCTCTCCCTCACATTCCATCGCTAACCAATCATTCAAACGCTCCAGCATTGCGCCCCCCCTCCTCCCGTCTATCCCCACTTGGCCACACACCACGCAGTTACTCTGGGCTCAGTATAAATCACTTCGAACGGCATGTCCCGAAGCAAAACAAAAAAACTTATTTTTGAAATAAAAATTGTCGAATACATCGGAAACCAAATCAAACTTCATCAATTGAGGAAATAAACTGATTTGAAGCAATCACCGTGAAGATGAATAAGCTGAACACAACTCGCAGTTAGTGTAAGCATTTCAGTTAGATATATGTTGATTTAGTTTTTATTTAGTCAATAAACATTAGCCTTGATTTTTGAATTCATTGATAAAAACGGAAGGAACATGACACTAACAACTGAAAAATAACTGATGACCCTTCTCAAGGTTACCATATATTATTATATTATTATAATCACATATCATTGTCGGATAATGAACAAATTTGGCCCAATAGGGCCTTCGTGTACACGGGCTATCAAACATTCCCAAAAGGGGATATTTTTACAACGAGTATCGATGACAGATTTAGTGGCACCAAATTCACAATGGAATTGTAAATCGGAAAACTACTATCAATAAGGATGCGTGAACGTCAATCGAAAGTCAGGAGACATCACCCACTATCGTTGGTTTCCTTCCAGGAACACCAAGAAGGACATCAATTGAACTTAGATTCAGTGAAAATCATCAACGAAAACCAGTCAAAACACACCAGAGAATTTTCGAGGCTTGTCACTCTTCAATCAACTCAATAAACAGACATATCGAGCTGGATCACGTGTACAAACCAATACAACTCAAGGATCGAATGACACAACAAAGGGTCAAGTCGTGACCTGAGAGTGGACCGAAACCGCAATCAAGACGGAAGAATGACTCACCATCACTCACTCCTCCCCCCCCCCCTCGAATCAGTTCAGCAGCCAACCGGGTCACACGCTGTGAGGGCCAGTGGCAAAAATATTCCGTGGAGAAGAACACATACAGGAAAGAAAGGATACAAGCAGCAGGATGTTATTTCACAAGCGTTGACGATGTCACCTCGGCTGGCGATGAAATGTTTGCACGCAAATTGTCAAACTCGGTGATTATGCGAAATGGATGTTTTCCATTTGTTTGCTCGATATGCAATACAAGATCTAATGACCCATAATTTTGCTTCCTTCTCGGGTTTTTATTACCGTCCGTTAAACGTAAGCACCATCTTTCTCAATCCCGCTATTCCATAGATGAAGAGGCCAACTGGGGTACTAGCAAATGTCTCTATTCTCAGATATACAGACGTAGATTTCTTCGTGAACCCTTTAAAACCCATATTTTTGATTTACCAACATTCAAACAGATAAAATTTTAAAATATATTTCTCTTCATTGTAGCCAACTAAAGGCTGAAAGTTACGCAATACGATGCTGAGACTGATGGATAACTGCATCAAAGCGCATAGATGAAAAAATTGTCCACTTAGGGCGGCGGTTTCTGAATAGATAAGGGTATCAAAATAGCGACTTATTAGTCTTGAGTAAGAACCGCTCAACCGGAATCCTTCACCCCACTATTTTATTTCCTCAGGCAGCCTTTGTATGATCACAGACATCTTCACGAATATTGACTGTACATCTGGATGCTCACTGAACAAAAAGGAAGAAAAAACCATTTATTAAGTGAATGACGTTCAGTTTTGTCGCTTTCACTCTTGTTTAGTTTCAAAGAACTCGCTTCTGCATGTCTCAAGGATAATTGACTCTCCCTGTCATTATATCTACAGTAGGAGTCCATTGAGATAGGCCACTTGTTGTAACACTGTAATTTGACATGTAATGTCTCTAGCATGCACCAGCAAGTCAACAAGGCGATCATCATCTGATCGATCTCTACCGTTGCGACCCGCTTTGTTTAGTCTATCCATGTTTGTCAGTCTTCGAATAGGAACCAATCGAAGCTGAGCGCTCACTCTCACCGTGAAGACTAACCTAAACCTATTCATAGCAAACCTCGTTCGCTCGAGGGATAGATATTTGGACCAACCCAGCACTATTAGGAAATGGGTTTGATAGCGGAGGCACCAATGCAGCGTGATAGACGCTTCGCTAATTTCACACCGGATTTAACCATAAAACGATAAATGCCAAGATATTACCAGAAGTTCATTTGAAATGACACAATTAGACAAAAGAGAAAATAAAACGGAAACCATCTATTTGACGAAGGGTCAATTTTGAATCAATAATTTACATTCCTTCACTTATCATCCTTCCTTTTTGGCAATCAGTTAAATGTAAATCTTTTAATAATTTGCATGCACTTTACAGACTTCCTTTAGAATCCAAAAGAAATGATCGATGGATCCAACGAAGTACCGATCCTAATTAATCCTTGCAATAGCCTGGAAGATAAGCAAACCTGGCTATTTTTCATTTAAATTGACGGTACAAGGTTAAAGAAGATTAGGTAGTGATGACGGATGCTGATGGTCAATTACATGCCAACTGTCGATATTTACAAATAATTTTATGGTAGAATAAAAGGGAATAGGGTATTATTAAACATACTTGGAAGGGTAAGCAGGAGTCAATAAAGAAAACCTTAATTAAGATGCGTAACTCAGAAAGAGTGGTGAAAAGTGTAGCAACAAACCGAGAAAAGGAAGTTGCAGATGTGCAAAACGAAGGTTGGTGGCTTTACAAGCAATCATATCTAAGGAATCCACAGGACTCATTCTAAGGCTAAAAAGACGGGTAGAATTCCAAACGTTACCGTAAGCGTCGCATAAAGTTTTGAGTAACTATAGCAGTTGAAGTAGGCACAGATCACGAATCACGAATCATAAATCATGGACGCAACTGGAACGATAAATCGATAAATCGCAAGCTGGTATCACTCTTCATCAAGACGCAAGAAAAAGGCCGCGGAAGTAGCTATTTGTTTATTGGAAGAAATCAAAGGGATTAACCAGCATGCACAATAAAAGATTTATTGGTTATACAGCTATCCACCTATCGCCTGGTTGTATTCTAGATGTCATGCAGCTTTTGTCTGGACCGCACGACTTCTGATTAGTCGTCACGATTCGCCTGTGGTTGGTTGTTCAGAAACTGTAACGCCCAGACGCTTGACTGGAGTCAACTGAGAGGGTTGACTCACCACATTTGTCCAGCAACCGTAACGCATCGCTCAGTGACTGGAGTTATCCCATAGGTGAGGATCAACACAATACCATGACAGAAAACCATAAACATGCAGAATATATCACTAGATAATTCTACGAGTCACAGAATGACAAAAAATCTTACAAAATTGTGTCCCCTTGATCCGATTCGGCAAAACAGAGAGAAGACAAATACTGTGAGATTTCTTTCAATCACCTCCCCGAACTATTGTCCATTTAACCACTTTAGTTGTCAAAAGCTTCTTGTCTAATTACTGTGCTGTTTCGCGTTGTAGCGACTGAGGCGATTAAAAGAAATGCTAACATATTGCAGCATTCTTCTTCTCTTTGTCTCAAAAGATTTGATAAAATCATGAATTATAAGGACTGTACAACCCTTGTTGTCATGATCTAGAATGGACAAAAGAACAGGTTCGTGGGAACCCAAAAGTATTCAGAGAACTGCTGACCCAAAGTAGCGAGTGGAAACAATTAGGACGGAGCTTAGGTAATCCATCACGTCGCGCACGCCTCCGCGTCAGGCAGCACGCATGGATGTGACGCTCCAGGCAGGCTGGGTCCGGATTGGTTAACTACAGAACCTCAAGCTTTAAGCAAGAGTCCCTCGCTTCAATCGTACATATAGAGACAACACATCAGGTACACAATCCGCCTTCCATACTATTCAGGTACTGTTCTGGTAATCATTCAAAAACCTTCGGAGTGACACACCAATCAATGTTGAGACAATGGGTATACACCTATAAGTATCTACTGCACAGTTCTAACAAACATATATACATTATATATATATATATATATATATATATATATATATATATATATATATATATATANTCCCTGGAATCACACGACCGGTTTTGCGGTTCTTGCTGCTCGTCAGGCATGCGTATCCGGTAATCCGATAATCCAGGAAATATATATGTATAAAATATTCTTTGAAGACGCTTATGTCCCGTTCATTGCGGTTAGTAGCATCTAACCAGCCTACAAAACATCAAAACATAGTATAGATTCGTCAGTGGTCTGGCTCGGAAAGAGCAGTTCATAAAATAGTCCCCCAGTGTTGCAAACATGGTTATTGTGACAAAAATTCACTTCCTGCGTACGAGTAAATGCATGATTAATCAAAAGACTACTGGCTACACATGCTTGACGAGCGGTACAAACCGCGAAGCCGGTCGTGTGCTTCCAGGGCAATTTTGTCTAGTCATTAATATACTAGTTATTATGAAAGACATATATGCGTTAGTTGTAGACCAACCCTGAACGCCAGATCCATATAGGATACGTACAGGCATATGACTGAACTACTAGGAATAACAGCTGGCTTCCAATCATGTTTTAAACCACTCTGTCGTCTACCACCCGGTCGTAGGGCACCGTAATGGCCATTGTGAATACTCTTTGACATCCGCATGTTCTTGATAAATATTCTTCATTCAATCAGGGAGACTGAGCGTTATCCCGCAAGTATTCCAATACACCAAATCTTATCATAAGGTAGATGCCAATTCCGTTTCGTGTGTCGGAAAATATTGTGGCACTGGCCCGTTCTGGTGTATTTATGACCAACAATGCTCGATATACGTCATGAAGTCAATTGTGGGGAATGGTTTTCGTTGTGCAATTAAAGATTCCTCAAAGGGCAAGTATCTTCATGAAACATCGTTGCATAGAGGTGAGATAGTTTTCATCCCTGGGCCATTTCCGGAATACCATTGGTAGTTTTTATTGCCATGTGAAAGGAGCCAGGAACCAGTCAGGTTTTCGTCAGACATTACAGAAACGGTCCATCATTTCACAACGAAGCACGCCAAATCTAGCCTAACTGATTGCCCTTAAGTTGACACTTATGCAGGAACTGAGTACTGTCGACGAGCTGGAATAATTCCTGCAAACTGTACTTTTGGGAGCACTCAATCTGAACAAGGATAACCAAACTCAGCTCATATGTTGTCACCATCTACAGTCAATTAAGACGATCGAGAAGAATCTGTTCAACTAGTTACTGTGCTCACACCTTCCCTCTTCCCTATAAATAATCATGCTTTTTGCACGATAAATGTATTCTTACAAGCTTCCAGCTTGTGTTCTGTTACACAACCTGTGAAATCATTATGTGGAAAAGATGGCTGTTTGTAAATGCAATACCCAGACAAGATTCATGGGATTATAGCACTGTGCGTAACACAAAGAAGGAATTCAAGTATGCCCTTTTCGACATTTAAACTTAATAGCAGATGACAACCGGAATAGCACTGACTTTGGTGACTTTAGTGACTCCACCATAAATATTTCGTATCCTAGACAAAACAGCGAGACATATTCAATCTGTCTGATCTTCCCTGGTATCAGTCAAACTCCTTGTGGCTTGTCCACCCTAATGCAGGACCTGGAAACTGGGGCTAGGACGAGTACACATCCGACACACACCACAACAAATTATGCGTGACACCCTAGGTAGAATTTGGATTCAGCTTATGTCACGGAAGTCTTGATTGCACGTAATTTGTGGCCTAATTCTGTCTTTGTAGTAGAAGGAATCTTTCATGGTTGATTCCAAATCATGGAGCATCTTTATCAGCCGTGATCGAAAACAAGTTATGCAACAACACCTTGCACTCTTCCAGGAATAATATTCGACCAAAATATGAAGAAAGTGCACGTGGATAAGGAAACTAGTTATTTAAGCAGATTAAATAAATTCAATATGCAGCCGGTTGGAGCTGTTTGGAGTACATTTGATTACAGAAAAAACCACTTCCATTCTAAAGTAGTTTTCGCTAAGGGGATCGTGCAACTGGTGATGGTCGTGCCACACCTAAGCCAGTCATTTTGCTCAAGACTTAGTCAAATGGAAGATCATCATTCTTTTCCTGTTTGTCGGTTCCCGGATTTCCGTCAATGTAACCTCAAAACCACTTATTTTGATCAGTATCAAACAAATGACCTGATTTCGTGTAACTATACGGGTATTGATTTAACTCGCGCAACATAAATTTCAGTTTCCTGGACGTGCCACTCTGGAAAGTGCAAAATTTGTTGCAGACAGGCTTTCAAGCCAGTATGTTGCGAGAATTCGATCAATACTTGCAGCCTTATCAACATGAGCGTCTGAATGATTTACGGCAGAGATTAACTGTTTGCATAAATGCTTCGAACATGGACTAATTTATGGGTGATATATTAGGCGGACGGTGCTCGATTGTCAGATCCACTTCGGAAAAAAACTTATTCTTTGATAGTCAGTCCATTTAGTCACTCGAGAAATGAAACAGAAAAAACACAGGAAACTTTACTGTCGTATCCTAAACACGAAGAGTATAGGCAATGGTGGAAAACCAACAGACATCAGAGTATCAGACTTTACACGGACATGGAACTGGTTTCCACCTCCATTAGAATTGGAATAAATCAATTTTTCATTAGAAATAGGAATGTTTGAACGACTGTTGCCGAGCTGCTGAAGTTCCGTACAAAGTTTTGGGTTCTGATCTGTATTCTATTTCATCAGTGTATTCACACAGAGAGAAAAATGAATTTGCAATTATACTTCTTCTGCGCCGGGGAACTATTGATTAGTTCAGTAATAACTGGAATTCCTTCATAAACGAACACAAAACTTAAATCATCTTCATTAATTTAAAAATCAATCGTAAAATCTACCAAGCTGTTTTGAAAGTACTATAAAGTTGTTTCACCATGTTATTTCACAGGGCACTGTTATTGATCATCAAAATCAGACAAACATATATGTCAGTATCACGTGTTATCCACAAAACTACTCCAGACCGATTCCAACTATTGGTTTTGCATAACTGAGCGCTCTTTTCTCTTCGCACTGCTTGATATTTTGGATTGAGGAAAATGAAAGTATCTATTTTTCGTTCAGTTATTCGGGACATTTACAAATTGGCCACCGAAATTCAGCGTGATGACCACAGTCAATGAATGAGTTTCTGAGAAAATCGATACGGACGAAGTAGGGTAGATTCGGTGATATTCGAATAGAAAAACTATGAGACAGTCGACTGGATACGTGAATCGTTTAATCACCGCCGCCCCAGATGTGTTTTCTTTTCATTACCATTGTAAATACCATAACTTTTGCTGTTCGTTCGACACTTATCGATTTTTACCGCTGGAGGAGAAAAGTTTCCGTCAAACCGAGTTTGGTTCGACGAGGCGAACCGAGGATACGGCAGATGCGCAAAAATCCACTCTGTTTGTAGCTGTAACACCCTATCCCTAAAAACTCCTGTCGTTTAAATTTTCTCGACTCTTTTTATCTTAGTGAGCCTTATCGTGGAGTTACTAATCACTGTGGGAGGAATAGAACAAAGCCAGTATATTCAATCACTTCGGTTGTTCATCTATGGATTTATGCTGCAAAGCAGCAGCCTGCCAGCGAACGGACCCCTGCCAAACGGTTATTGGTTCACGTGTGAGTAAATGTATGTCGCCCCACTACTGTTGGTGAGTGACAGGGAAGTCAAAGTAACAGTGACCACAAAGCACAACACGGGGTGAGTGCAGGACAAAACATTAACTATGGACGGAAATGAACAACTTGAAACACAGAACATAGCCGGAACAATCCAGGCAGCCACCAGAACCAGCAGGCGAAAAATAACAGACAGCAGAAATAATTCAGTGCACCAGAATAACTGACGTTTGTATCTCTGCTCATGGATGCGCTCACCCGCCGGAAAGGCGCCAGAACACAATCATTCGCCACAGACATTCTTATGGAAGGAGTATTTGTGTGATTCTCTACACGGTAAATATCATGAAACACTGGAACTTTACCTACTTTTGAGTTCAAAAAAACTAACTTTCGCTTGACTTGATGTGAACAAATCTGCATCACGTGACTTCAGACGATGTATTCCGTGTACGGCAAAGAAATGAATTTCGACATCCATGTTTTTTTATGTTCTTACTAGACTGGATAGTTTTGATAACCCAGCTATCCGTACATCCTCTGCTCGGAAGGATACTTCTGAGAAACTGAGACTCGGCTTCCATGTCACCCTGGCTGCGTATCTACCTTTTCTTATCCCCTAGGTAGTGAAGCAACAATCTTGAATTATGTAAATCAGTGAGATAAATGTATTGGCTTTTCTGAGTCAATTGGTACATTTTCAGTAATTTTCATTGAGATTGCAGTATGATAAAAACTCTAAACCTGTTGGAAATTTCACGAAGAGCAATTTTGTGTTATAAGTGGCAGATTTCCCGCAGAAGACAAATTAGTCCGAAAGCATTTCAATTTTCTTTCTAGGTTTTACCACTAATGTTTATCTATTCGCTAAGATTTGAGGCTAAACACGAAAAGTCCCGCGTCCAACACGTTGAGCGCTTAAACAAAATTTTAATTGGTGCAAAGCGCCTTGTCTGAAGTGAAACTTACAGAACTTGTGTGTGTAGTCAAACGGTACTGACACCAATCACTGAACAGAATCGCACTATACGCAGGCCATCCATAGATGCATACATATATGCTTGAAAATAGTTTGACACAGAAAGTTGTCTTTCTCATTCAATTTCCCCCTAAAAGAATTTCAATTTTCCATGTCGATGATTTGAGCGCACTCACAAATGTCCTCAATGTGTGTACATCATGATCCGTTCGGCAAGCCTGTGAGACAAATTATAGCATGGAACAGCATACTCAAAAACTTTTAAAACAATCGCTATTAAAAAGCAATGATTAGAAGCTTATAAATCTGAGCGGCTGTTCCGGTGTGCTTTTATCTCTCGTTGTGGGTACTGTCACTGGGGAAGGCGAATGAATATCCGTCTCAATAAATCACGTTGATCGATCCCAGGCAAATATCTAAGAGGAAACTAATACCGTAGAGAGCCCATACATAAAACAGAATCTTAAGCCCTTTCATTATCCCAACAAACAGAATTCAGATCGCAAACGACAATTTTTGTTGTCTCCACTCTGGGCTCAGTCGCCATCTATTCCGTGTATGATGAGAAAGAACGACGGGGATTGAAAGCAGAAAAATGAGAACGGGGTTAAAATTGGAAACACAAATCGTTCCTTTGAAATTTAAAATAATTTGTCGTACCCTTTCAGTTCATCGCTTACATTCCAAGTCAACAATAATTAAGCCCATCACTAATAACGACGGGACTATTTAGCTGATTGCTGGCAAGTCTGGATTCGAGAAATGACAAAACTGACCGGTGTTTGTTTGAGTAGGCGATTTTCGGTTTGAGATTGAAAAGTTAGAGAGAATATTCTCTGTTTCACTGCTTCCTAAGTAGCCGAATTATCCAGCATTGTCACTATAGTACTTTAATCCAACGGAACGCTTTAAGCGTAAGGGTCCCAACTGTTAATCTAATGGAAATAATTGAGCGCCATTCACTACGTATATTACTCTAGCTTTCTCGTATTCTGTACATGGATTTGCTGCTGTTCTGCAAGCATGTAGATATCGTTAGTTCACTATCAAGGATAGAGCCAACAAAATAAGAGTAATAACAGAAAACGATAGGGTTGGGTTACAAAAGAAAAGGGAATAAAAGACAGGGGATCATAGTGTCAAGAAAACAAGAAAAAATGATTGTTGCATCTTACACCTTTCGATCTTTTGTGTGTTATAGTTTGTCAGTTATATTGAGCACAGGGCGTTGACAAACAGACTGTACATTATTCGCGGAACTGAATTTTATTATGAGCCATATCCCTCAGTGTCTCTAACCAACGAACATCTTCATCCCTTGGATTCCAACCTTGAAGGTGGAATCCACCAACGAAAGCCAACAATGAAGCTAACTTCTTCATACAGCTACGCAAGGTCATTCATTGTCTGACCGGTTTGACAATCCTTTCGGCATTCCCCAACACGTGCATGAAAAGTAGACGATGAGAAAGTATACACAAAACCATATTGCATTCGACTGCTTTCTGGTGGGACAGATTTTAAGCCGGAAACGTCAAAGGCCGAAAAACGGTTACTTTATCTTTTTGTCTAGAGATATACCAAAGGTTAGAGTGATAACTGTGATGCTAAGGATCGTTGTAGTAATGCTATAGTAGTAATAATAATAATAAAGTTTGATAATCTGGGAATGAAATATTTGAATAGAGAATATCAACCTCGTACCTATTCAGAAATACTGCTTTTTCCAATTTTGATTGATCTGTTAAACACCATCTCGGAAGTTCAAAAATTGCTTTTCTAATAATCGTCTGGTGTAAGGAAATAAATTTTCTCCTAGCATGTTTCTTCGGTCTAATAAGAGCTAATGATCGACGGGTGTAGCGCGTCAGCCCATCATGTCAAAGTTGTTATGCTGTTTACCCTCCAACTTCAACCTTCCTTCTCATTAGTTGTTGTACACCCTCGGATTTTCCGCGACTTCCATGCAGAATATTGATTGTGCTTTTGTTAAACTGATATAATTGACTATAACTGGCGGAAGTATTGAAGCAGTTAAGGCCACTCAGTTGTTTCTCCAAGGAGGTTTTATGTTCAAACCTAACCACCGCCACCTAACTTCCCGATTTCGTTATATGTTATGATACTTCCGTGAGTGACCGCTTCCTTCCTTCCTGAAAATTATTGAAACTATCACGCATTCAATAAAATGAAGAAAAAAGAAAATGTCATTTTATTCCTATTCCAATCGAAACAGCAACCTTTGTGGTAACCGTGCCCATTTAGTGATAATGTAAGGCTTGGTAACCGCGCCGGTAATACTTTATCATGAGTGCTTGTATCTCCCTGAACCTTTTTGATTCACTGTGTTTTATTTACTTCGCCCTGCAGGTGGATTTGTGTGCTACTGTTTCTTCGCCACCCCTTTTCCCGGCCCCCCGCCTCACCGCCACCGTTTTCTGCTGTAGTTCGTCGTCCGCAAAGCCTCGCATCGTCTCCAGCTGCGAGAATACGAGCCGAGGAATATTCTATCACGCACCTCTGTTCACTCCGCTGCACTAAGAGAGCTCAGAGTACGTTCGCATTGCAATACCATTGGGTACGTCTTATTTCGAAGGAAATACACGAAACCTATTGTACCTGCCTCACCTGACTAGTAGAACTTCTACGATCAACTTGACATATAGTACTGTTGATGTTCGCGAAATTCCCCCAACAAATAAATAACAAATCTCCATGGATGAACAATCTGTTGGTATAAGCGAACTCAAATATTTTTCCTAGTCCAAGCATTCACCTTTTGAACTCAATTATTGTTCATTATTGTTCGAAACACATCAATTGGTTCGATCTCACTTGTATATCTGAAGAAATTTCCACATCCATATCAAAAGTAAACTCGAACTAGTTAACACGAAAGTTTGGGTTGCCCCGGGAAATGCATTATTGATCAAAGTATTTACTATGTTGCAAACCTCTTTGTGACTCCAGCTATTCAGAAAACCCGAATTCTATTCATTAGAAGACGAGAATAAAGATCGTCTACCTCGTGAATGGGGTTTCGAGAATGGGNGAGAATGGGCACCACACAACACCGATACAGGTTTCTTTTTGAAGTCACAGTTGATCGAATAGGTATGCTGGTACCATGACAAACGTATGTGATGATGTTCAGTTGTTCGCCGAGCTTGGCAATTGTATTGCGAACAACTGAACATCATATTATACCACCCGAGCTACAGAAATAACAATCAACATCGTTGTTTACCAAACTGTCAAACGTATGTGAAATGCAACCCGATCTACACAGCGCCCATTGGACATGTGTGTGCGTAATTGAGCACCTGAAGATCCATCCATACATTACTGCTAATATTCCCTCTTTTTCATTCCACTATTCACGTCTTCCAGCAATCCGTTTCTATCCTCTTCGTCGTTCCACTTATACGAGGTGGTGTTAAGGAATCCAGGTAAACGCATTTCCCCGCCACACTTCGTTTGGCTGACACGTGATGTTACAACCAATGAACCTTGGGGATCGATGGATCATTGAGCAGCCCTGTTGTTTGTCATTGTGTTCCAAATTATATTTTGGCTTTGTTTGGATTAGCTTTGATTCTGTCGGTAACTAGCATAGCTCAAAACTGATGCTACAATCGGAACAGAGAATGTTATAAGATCGTTTTAATTATGAAGCATGAAGTCAGGTCGCATACTTTGGCTATCAATCCACAAAATTGCATTTCCTTACCGTCTTTCCTATTTCTTTATTCCTTAGGCAGCTTTAAGTTGTCAGTCAGATATTTGTATTCTGTAGATAGAAATGACCAACCCTGCCTCCTGAATGTTTCCGTGGTGAAATTTATTTGGATATTCATATCACCCCGACACATTATGAGGGATTTTTATTTTCACTCCAGCCCCGTTCCCGATTGCCCCTCCGCGCATTCAACTCAACATTGAACGATTTCGGTGATTGTCCTATAATCAGAATACTAGTTTATATTGATAAGCAAATGAAATAAATAAACTTCCCTCGCATAACTTGCATGCCATTTAAGACAGAACAGTTGTCAGATGGTTGAAATGCAAAAAACCTTGCAGTTTTATGGCTTTCCTTATTACCCGGAAACCAAAATAACTGTATGTCTCGAAGGGTCTATTTCGATTAATCCGGAGCTGGCTTATACAGACATTACGTGAACCGAGATCAATCGATACCAAATCTAATTTTAAGCGAATAGTGAAAAATTTGATCCGGCTTCCCGTTGTCTATTTAGCAAAGGAAAATTGAACTGCAACGCAGCGGTGCATTATTCAGTTCTCTCGACCGTTTTAAATCTCATTCATAGTGTGAATTCATCCACCCAACCGAGGACCCAAACCGGGGACCTAACTGGTTGGAGTCAAGCATATAACTCACTGGATCACGAGGTAGATGACTAAAACTTCTTCATTTTCTATTACCGTAGAGACTGGGACTACATTCAACAATGTTAGACTTTCCCTGAATGCTTCATCGTATACAAACAATGGGGCATAAATCAAGCAGTTACTCGTAGGTGTAGTAATTGGTATACTTTCTGTAGTAATCGGAATTGTATCGAGTATAGGAATACGAGAACCCGTACTGTAATACTCAAAACTGGATTGGTTCCTACCCGCACTACGAACACCAATGAAGTACTCGGAGAACTGGAAGCAGTAAGTGTCACTGTTTATTCATAGAAATAGAGCATGTTTCATAGAAAGCAGTAAGCCATAACATTGGGTGAAGGAGCATCGTCCAATTCCGTAACCATTTGCACAGATGTATGATGTATGTATGATGCAATGTTCGCCTGGTGTACCATTGGTCCAGCTTCTTGAACTTTGATTGGGTGACATGAAGCTGTACCTGGTCGTACTTGGAATGCGGTCACGTATGTCTGGATCACCAAAATTTCGTTCCACCTTTTAGGTTTCGGTTATGGATCCCCATTTCAATCGATGGTTTGATACTACTGATGTAAGCCAACCGGGTCGAATGGGACGTAGATTGCTTCGTCTCTGTCGAAGGTTAGTGTTAAAATCACTTTTGGAAAACTACAACAAGTCGAACACCGGAAAACCTATTTAATTTACTCTGTAATTCGTTTCAGGACTGAGATTATCGGTCCAGTCCAAAATTACAGCAGGAATGGAACCGTGTATGCCTTCTCTGATCGAAGCACATTTCCAACTGGGACCTATTTGGCATTAGTTAGAAATAGACGCTTGAGTGAACGTACGACAACACACTAGGGAAGTTCAAATGTAAGCAGGTGGCGATCAGTGGATTAATGCCTCACAGCTTATTGCATTCAGGTGCTTCGGATAAGACTAAGTTGGTTTATCGATTCATGTCGGTAACTGCACATCGGTGTGTCCGTCTGCCGATCAGCTAATTACCCATGACACAGCCCCGTACCGCCGAATGTGTGGCTGACGTTTAGTACGGATGTGCCATTAATGATATTCTCTGTGTCCAAACTACTACCACTNTTTAGCATTGTCCATTTGCCTATAAGAACCATTCAGGATTCGAGAACTCTCCTGTGAAACCATTTCCAACTGCTTACTTTTTGTTCATTTAGTTATAGTAGGGGCTTGTATTACCCCTTGAAAATATTCAGCATATCATAAATTGGCTTTCAGCACGTGAATTGCACTTATCTTGCTTTCAATGACGAGCGGCATTTATCCAATGTCCAATGTTGTGTGACCAATAGAATTGGTCGATAAATGAAAGCAGCCTTGAAAAATTTGCGCATCGCAACATACTTTCCGCCCCGACCACATTGTTTGTCTGCAATATGTCAAAACAGCTGCTTCTCTCATTGAGCAAGCAAACCTTATCTGCAAAGTTCATCTGTATAGATACACATGCATACACGCACATCGAAGTGTCGTTTTTTAAGGAAACGAACACTTTCATATCCCCGTCCTCTGACTCTGACGCTCATGCATCCACCCACCCACACATGTACACACGTTTCGTCAATCCCAGACGTCAATCACAACAGGCTCAGCTAACCCCACCCACCGCCCCTCCTATGGACACACTTCTTTGTGGCGGTTTGTATCATAGGATGTGGGTATCTTAGTTCCATGTATGCCGTCCATCGACAAACTTGTGGGACATCGAGAGATGTTTGCTAGATCGATACGGACAATCTCTCCATGCACTGTTTTCGCACATGCTCTCCTAATTCGAGGCTGCCTAACAAATGTGGAGACTGAGCGTGCGAGATGTTGGCGCGCATGCGCGCGCGGGTGGGAGGGGGCGAGTGACCGCAACAGCCTTTTCCCAAAGAGAGAACGATTCCATCACAGGGGGACTTTCCTCGATCTTTGGCGAATAAGATAGTGGTAGAGAAAGTGAGAGAAAACAAGTAAAACAGGGGGATGATAAACAGGCGATACAGATCAAATGAATGAAGGCACACACTAAGGGATCGTTTAATTCAGGCTGATCGGTCGAAATCACAGATTTTTGCATGTGCATTTGCATGTGTATCGATCCGTTCATAGTCCTAGTTACTCGTCCCTCGCCACCCTCAAACCTTCAACATTTATCAACAATTTTCATTTTGTTGTTTTCAAATGGAAACAATAGGATGTACACTGTGAGGATAGATTTATAATCCTCCGTAGGTTTGTGCGTGTGCTCGGGAGCGAGCGAACAAACGAACGAACCCGTGTGCCGCAAGAATGACATGCAGCTGGGTATTTGTCGCAGCGATACATTCACATCCGTTGGTAGACATAGTCGGGTGAGCACGATAGCATCACGTGTGTCCGGCTTGTGTTGTATGTGTTCANTTCATCGTCCTATGCTGGAACGTCCCCTGAGTTGATGTAAATAAACTGCCCCACCTCCTCACTCGCGCCACACACCCAACCGGCCACCGCCGTTGCTTTAGGGCGAACGGTAGTTATTCTTGTTTTGATCGCTAGGCAACGATCACTCTCGTATGGGGATCTATAAAACGGACAGTTTCACGCTATGGGTGTTATTGTTGTTCTCGTGTATTGAGAACGGGATTAATACATGTAATACATGATTCAATATACGTAAATAACGAGATAAACGATTTCGTTATAGCCATTACGGTGTTGATCACATTTGGTCCACAGTATATCGATACTGACGACGATGAATAAACGTTAGGTGTTAGTTCTAGTTTATTATAGCTCACACTCTACCCAAACTATAGCTCTCACGAAAAGAACAAGTCATCAACTTCTCTTCCATTTCTATGGCTTGTGGACGGTTTGAAACCAGCTCAAAAGTTGTTCTCGGTAATGGAAACTGCCATTTGTCAATCATAGTTATGATTTACATTCTTTGCTGATATTCTAGCGATGGTTGTCGGCTACTGCATGTTTTATTTACAGAATGCAAACAAATCGTGAACTCTATTGTGATGATGGACGAACAGTCAGATGTTGACCCCATAGCAAATGGGAATGCACTAGCTGGTTTGCTACAGTTAATTCATAACTAAGTGTAACCCATTAAACTTATGTAACCATCAATTAATTCCGGAATGTCTCTGACTAGCCGAAGCCCCTGATACTCGAGTGAGCAAGGTGAGATACTCGCGAAAAAAACATGCAAAAGTGAGTTTACCACGCTGGGTATCCGGCTCACGGTAAAACGACTTACCACTGGGAAAAATAAAGAGGTGATCGAACAAAATGAATATCCTCAAACTATTCTACAAAGAATTGATAGAAAGTTCTCTTATGTGTTCCACTGTTTTGCAAAAGTATGCGTCGGACACGATATTTCGTCACCAGAATTGGTCCCAGCATAAAACGACTTTTTCTTAGGGGGGACAACCGTGTGCGTACTGCATATGAGCTTAGTGTTGTTAGCTTTCCATAAGTCCATTCTTTATTTGAGAAATATAGACGCCACTCAGGGATCCATTTTTTACTCTAAGGTTGACCATTTTTCTTCGGAGTTATGTATCGAGCGCAGATCTCATCTACGCCTTAAGTAGTAGTTATCTTTGCACGCGATATGCCGCTCTCCGAGGCTTTTGCACTTCGGATACCCGCAAACTGATTCGGCCTACCCATCGGTTTTCGATCCCTGTGCATGTCTCAAGCCAAGGGTGATACTTGGTTATATGATGGAGGTCAAAATGTTCGAATAACAGTTCAGAGTTGTGACATCCCTAATGTGAGATTTCTCATTCGTATAGTTTATTCACTGTGATCCTCAGTTTCTACTTATTACTGATACACTTCTTGTATGCCCTAGGCTCCCCATCAGGTAGAACGAGATACATAGGTTGTAAATATATGACAAATTATGTGCACTTGAAACCAATCAATGTGCCACCCCCCAATCCCAATCAAACTAGTTGAGACTAAATTAGATGTACACCTTTAATTATTCTTTGATTCAGAAAACGGTATAAAAATTGCAACTACCAAGTGTCAAGTAAATGCATATCTGTTGTCATCCTGTAAGGGCATGTTATTCGATGGTTTGAGTAAAGCACCTTTCCATCTGTGTATTACTGAGACGCCTTGTCCTTCTAAGTTCTGTCCCTCGAATAATCCCACCCTTTCTTAATAGGCTTTACATTTGATGCAAGTGTTCCACATGGAAATCTTCGTAATTCCGGACCTTCTTGTAGCTCATAGCATAGTTTCCTCTCGCAACTGGACCATTCAAACCGATCAATTTTCCACTGGACAACCAACTCTTTTATCTCAAGCTTTAGTGAATGAGCTCCAATCACATCGTGTTTGAACATCGTCTCAACAGTTTTCCTTTTGTTGAATTAAATTTAAGAATTACTGAAGATAATGGAGTATAAATAATACAGATTCGATGCACTCAGTGATCCGTTAAGTAATTACAACACATTGAGACCAATCGTTCTCATGTTCTCAATATGAACCTTCGTTTTTTCCATATTTTGATGATAACAAGCAGCAGCAACAGCAAAACAAGCTATTAGTGGTAGCTTGGATTGCTTCGGATTACTTACTGAAGCAAAATATATGATCTCTCTATGTTCAGACGACAAACTGTAAACGTGGATATTGGTCTGATTTATTCAGATAAGAATCGGTACTTCTGATCTGTGTAAACAGTCAGACATCTGCGTTTCGGCTACGAGAATAAAACTAACGTGCTACGTGTACGTCTTTATCACGGAGAAGAGTATATTCAACGCACTAAGCACGGAAACTTTTGTGTCACTGCGATCAGAAAATGAATTCTGCTGAATTTCATAGTTGGATGCAATCTTAAACTCTATAAGTAATTTTAATAGACCAAATGAAAAATGATTATTCCAAGATTACTGATATGCAGGTAAACTGAGGGAGTTTACCCCGATAGTGGAAACTAATCGACGTCTGTTTGTGTGTTTTTGTAGGTAAGTAGGTTACCTCGGCAGTGGTTGAATGTATACTTGAGTAAACTGCGGAAGTTTAATTCGCATGGCTTCCAAGTTTGGAATAATCAGTGACCTCTATGAAGATTTTTGAAGCATTGAGTCCCCTTTATCCATTTCATCAATACCGAAATGAGATAGATATCGTGAGATGTTACCATTTCGTTTAATCTTCTCAATCGCTTACTGATTATATATATATATACATATATATATATACATGGGGTTGATCATTTACGGAAAACGAACTTGTACAAGCATATAAAGATTAAATATAGATGTAGAAGGTGAACTCTACGATAAATGGACTGTAACAAAACGTTTTTGTCCATAAGATCGGGTAATATAATCGAATAAGTAGCACTCCACTCTTTGCCAAAGTTTAGTATTTCAATCAAGTAAAAAGTGGTTTGTAAGACTAATTTGGGTCCATCGTCTTGTTGTCACGAAATGTTTTGCAACAGGGAATCCTGGATTCCTTGTGATCACTTGATCATATGAAGATCAAAGTTACAAGTCTTTCTGGATCGTTTGTACGCTAGTGAAGCTATGTTCGTCACGAGTTTTGCACTTTCAAAGTGTAAAATCTTATTAGAACACTGAGTTTTCCCAGTCCCAAACCCTTACTCTAACTTTGTAAGCGATATAGCAAATGGACAACTATGTCTCACCCAGCGGACGCATCGCGGATAATGTGCCGAAAAGCATACATAAGGTTCAATTATCATTTGCTGCATTGAGACATCTGTGACACTGTCAAGCTATCCGGCTGTCTGTTAATGATCGGGTATGTACTAGAGCGATTCGACCAGTGCAACTATATCGTGCAGGTATTTGGCCGTTACAGGAACAGGATGGAGTTAAACTTTCAGTGTTGAAACATCGCTGCCTCTTGAACATTGTGCGAGTTTGGTGAAGCAACGGCACAAGCAATTCTAATTTTAGGAGCCGCGTTTTATGTAATCTTGTTAGCCGATAGACTACTTTAGCAGAGGCATGTGTTATGCATGTCACCAAATGGACTGCAATCACGTATGGATTTTGATGAGACTCGTAGTGGGTGGAAGAACGTTGGTCAAAACCAGAAGTTGCATGACTGTTTGAAAACCTTGGCCAGGAGATTTGGACATTTAGGTTGCGTTAGGCCTCTTGATAGGGGGAGACACTGGGATCAGCGTAAGCACATGTTAAAGACATTGGATTACATTGTCGAATGTTATTAACAGTGACCCTCGTGCATCAACTCAATTTCGTTGTAACTGTGGTCTACCTGAATTATCTGACTTTACATCGACACTGCTTCTTGTATTCCAATCTTCACTGTACGCCTTCATCCAAGTGAGATATCAAAAGACAGCAGCCAAAACCACTGTCGAAAGTGCAAAGTTAATTGTTGTGAACCTGAAACGTTTGATCTGCTTTAATGGCTTATTACTCAATTTGTCGATAGTCTCCTTCATTTTTTTCTCATTACTTATCGTCAGTTTGGTAGTAAAAAAATTGCATAACTTTTCCTTGGTTCAGTAGACGTATGTAGAGCGCATGACTTGACAATTTTTCTATTTTCAGACCGTCTTGAGGTATTGCGTAAGCAAGATTTTTAAGTAGTACTCTAACGGAATTGTTAGAAATTGATTGAACTTGGAATGACAATGGATCTCGCCTCTCGCAGGAAGCCCTGATTCATCAAACATGAGATCGACCAAAAACGGGCCTGTAGGGTGACGGGAGGGTCAAACTGAACGGACTTTATCGGTTGGTTTAACAGAAGCGCTGCAGAATACAAGGCCTATCTATTTGGGTCGTTGAACGCCGAATATCGACCCTTCAGCGGGGGTAGACTCAGTCATATACATCTAATCAGCAGTGGTCCACTGGGGCTGAGTGAAGAGGATTGAACTTTTGCGCATGTGAATCAAGGCAGATACCAACTGCAGATGATTCGTCAACAATATGAATCAAAACGCTATACAGTATAATCCCAAGGCTTTTCAGTGTTGTGTGACACGCTATTGCTGTGACATGTTAACAATATAGGTTAAGTCACTCGCTTACCAAAAGCCTATTTGATCGAAACATTCCTTAATAGATCCCATAAAACACATGACGAACCATAATTACGCGAACCGGATCTTTTTAGTGCAATACAGTAATAATAATATATATAATATATAATAATATATATTAATAACATAATGCGGAATAATATACTCAGACGGGAGAAGAAACAGTTGTGTCATCATTTTACTCACCGTCCACTGCCTCGTTTTGGTGTTTGTATTTCTGCACTTGTTTCGGTAAAAAGAATTCCAGTGGCCCCATGATTGAGCATCAATTTTGAGTGCATCTCTGAACATATATATGACAGAAAACTGAAGGAGTTGAATCAGTCACATATGTTTCTCAATCGACTCACAGTTACTTGTGAGTAGTGGTGTGGGATAATGNGGATAATGGGTTTTTATAGATCTGAGTTGACTATCCTTCGGACTTTGCCTTCACGTACAATCCTCATTTCATCGATTCAACTACACACTCGGAAGCACCAGACTCCAGTTTTGCTCTTATTGGAGCTCATCAGTAGTGCATGTCCACCGTCCCTTTCGGGATTTAAACTCCGGACCCATCGTATGGAAGGCGTGT
>UZAN01039578.1:126411-141391 GCA_900618425.1 Echinostoma caproni
AACGACAATATCGGTCTGAATCAGCTCTTGATCATAAGTTTTCAGACTATTCTGAGCCTCTAAACCATAATAAAGCAATTTACTGTTTTCACTTTCATCTGGAATCAACAACTTACTATACTCACTAAAACCCAAAAATCGGATAATTGCTTATCATGCTGAAAAGGGACAAATGGTTCGTTTTCCTATCGACGGTTCAAGGGCTGTTTCTCTAGCAAAACTAAATCCACGAAGCTTAGTAAAAGATGAACAAATCGCTAGCGAGCTTCCACCGTGTTCTCTTAGGATCAGTCATCTCCCTTCCTTATCGTTCTTTAGTACCTTGAACGGGCTGAGCGGCGACGCGTAACAAAATCAGTCTATGAATCTTATCGCTTGGATTCTCAGGAATAGACCAAGTGAAGAATGAATTCAAAGATGAGCGTCTACAAAGGTATGTAATCTGCAGTAACAGCAGTTGCAGAGGGCAAGCGCACAGCACGACTCACCGGAAATTGTGCCACAACTGAGGTCGTTGGCTATCTCGTGATAGATGATGATAAAACAAAATACCGCCTTTACATGAAAAAAGAGAATAGAGCGTAAAATGCTAAATAATACTACTGCTTTTTTATTCTCATTAGGTGTATTGATAGTCGATCGTTTGCCATCAATTTGAAATAAATCCAATTTTCAAAAATCGCTGCTTTTTCTACCAACTCTGGAATAAAGCTGAACTCTCTCCATAATTTCACCAAGTGCTATGAGTGCATTTATCACAACTCCCGTTTCTGTTCCCCTATCTTCCTTCGCTAATTTGCTTCAATGCACACTGTTGACACTATATAAAACCTAGGTGTCACCCTTATGGGCGATATTCTGTGGAGGGCATATACAGAACACCTTGTTTGTGAATTCCTTCATTCGACATTTGTAATTCGTGAATTGATGCAGTTTGCCGGGCTTTCCTCGTATGCATAACGGTGGTCAAGTGTATGAGGTTATCAAAAAAGCGACCCGGACATAGTGTGTTCAAATCCCGTTCCCCTTGCCTAAATACTCAGTATTTTATCATGTAGCCTTGAATTGGCTGTGGTCTCCTTCCAAAATAGTGGTTGCACACCCAATAAATAAAAAGGAAGTAAAAACATTTATTGTCACTCAATCAAATATATACAATACATGTGTTGATCAAACGCGTGCAACATCAATCTCGTTTTGAAAATACATTTCAGTTTTCAATAGCGTGCTTCTATATAGATGGCTGTGGGTAAAGTGGATTTATTCCTGACTTTACCTCCAACTTCTTTGTTTCTAATTCTCTTAAATCACCGTTTGAATTTGTACAATTTCGAGTGATGCGATAAAATTTCTAGTAGTTCAAAAGTCACAGTTCAGATTGGGAAAATATTTCATGCAAAGCATCATGGAAATTCATTCGTTTTAAGGAGGGATCCCTGGGTCATGAGAGTGTGTATTAGGCTAAACACAAGCATTCTAAATTGGTTATCTCTTTTCGTTCAGTGCGCGGTAACTAAGCCAATCAATGAAAATGTTATAGCATAAATAAATTGGTTAGTTATTCGGCTACAAACTACTCGCGCATTATTCCAAATTCTGAAAGAACTGATAATATATTTCAAGAAAAAAAGAGCATGGACGAGATGAAAGCACAATACCTGTTTGAACTCTGAGTCACTTCGATAAATAAATTCCATTTATATTTTGTACTGTGACTTTGTTTGAGGCACCAGCAAACATCGTCAAAATACAGGGATCGCACGTTTTAATTGCATTTGGCTAACAGAGGCAAAAAGATAAGTGGATATTCTTACCGCCATGTCGCGTCTGATGTGTGTGAGGCGGGGGGGGGGCAATATCAAATCCGATCCCCCGTGAATGAGGCTGGAAAACTGAGCGTTGAGAGAAACAAATGTGATGAAAGTGTCAGGATGTTACACGAGTTTGGTCAATACCTGTATATTTACAGTGCAATGAAGAGTAATCTGGTTACACAAAAGGCATGATACAGCTTCTTTGTTCGGAATCACATTCAATGTTTATCCATCTAACATGCGACTATAAAAACCTGAAGGTGTACCTGTTAGATTTATGTTACTAAAAGAGTCGATAAATGCTGAAGGAAGAATTGTAACTTAAAGAATTTCCTTTTTGATATGTATATATATATATTGCATTCCGCGTTTGCTTATCCGGTATAATATGCTAAGAGACGCACATACGGTTTGTCCTTAATGTGAGTAACAGTGAGTGACTGACATTCAGTGATTTAAAAAGTGAAGATGGTAATTTTATGAAGGGTTTCATAAAAAGGCATAGTCATATGCTGTAAGAAAGTGGTTGCCATTTTAGGTAGAAGAAGTGGTTTGAAGTGAAGGAACCAAGACAAAAATTGAAAAATGGAGAGAGGATTTACACTCGCCTCACCACATTGGCATGCCCTTTTGATAGGTCACAAACTCCCAATGACTGACTCTACAACTTTCTGTCTAACAAAAGGAAGAGAGTATTGCTGTTTTCACATGATGATACTGTTGTGAAACACTTAGAACCAGCCTGTTTGCCCGTCGTCTCTTTAAGTTGTACTCTCTTTGACTGCCAAATGCGTACTGCAATGATCCGCAAACTGCCTTAGGGATCCTTGTCGTGCGTGCTTGTTTCCATTTGTCATTCGCCTACATTTTATGTCCTACTGGAGCTATACCTTGAGGCTTTTCAGTTGTCGGTCAAAACTCCTTCTTCTGAACTACGTGGACGCAGGACAGCAGCTTGATAGCATGTCAAGATTAATTAGGAATTTTGTTTTCGTTTTGGTGACGAAAAGTTCACGGTCACCGGGGTTCGCGCACAAAATGAATATCCAGAAGGATAAAACATCCGTTTGAAGCTGTTCATCAAGCGATACAAAGTTTTTTTTGCGAAACCTACACTTAAAACATGAGAAATAATCAAACCCCTAATGAGAGAGAGATCCACTCAAAAATAGTTTGAAGATTGTTGAACATTTTAATCACCGCAATTCTCGTCAGATACTACCCCGGGACTACAAAAAATACAATATAAATCCCCTGTTTGTGGGGCGGAAAACCAATCCGGGAAATCAATTGAAGTCTCCTGCATTATAGGAATATGTTTCAATTCATCATGTGATAACAGAAAAGACCGCTTTTCGGATTGTGTTTCCCGGAGCTTTCGCTATTGATTCACCTTGAGAGACTAGTTCGATGGAACCGACGAATTTGTCCTCTATCCAAGAAGGAAATCCAATCACTCTTTCACGACATTGTTTTCATGGTTTTTTCTTCCCGGATCGCATCCGACTTCACTCCCTCATTCCTGTCTGCGTATTTCGAACGGATCGTGGCATTGTCATCGTCTATCTGAAACGGTCTGATTTATCATCTCTTATCTAATGTGGGTTGGAGCACAAATCCCGATCACTTTCTGCTCAATGGGCACAGGTGTGGAAAAGATTTGGGTTGTGGAGTTTGCGTGGTCGAATCCCCCCTCCACTACCACCCAAATTCATATCTGTATGTACCCCGAAAGATCACAGTCTTGTTTCTGCATCTTTTTTTATACTTTGAATATGAACTTCAAAAATTAACATATTAGTATTAGCAGTGGTATTTTTAGTACTGCTCAAATATAACGTTGTCAGATCAGGGGGCATATATATTACATGAAATTATCTAGCGCTCAACCAAATTTTTGAAAAAGACTCAGGATAGCTCAATTATTCTGTCAAAAACGTTTTATGCTTTAGTGACAACATCGCATATAGCAAACAAACATGCTCCCCTCAATATGTTATTACTTAACCAATACAGCTACATTGAAGATCGTTAGTTTTGCTTGGAAAAGAATGCAATGAAATTATTGTACGTGAGTGATGATGAATCAACAATACCCAAAACACTACACCACGTTCCGAACAATGGAGCGCATTACACTCCCTATCGGTCAGTAACTTAGATCACCGAGAAAGATGAATGGGCAACATCATCTTGTCTTAGTGTTTTGTCTACGTCCACCATACAAGTGATCTGACCTATGGCGGTAGTTCGTATAACCGTTCTCAACTTTGTGCTTGATCTTCAATCAGTGGACTATCAGTCACCACAATCAACATCGTTATTAGCAATTTTCCTCCAATTCGGGATCGGAATATGTGAGCAGCACTTAAAGAGTGCAGTTTGTCTGAGTTTGTCTGAAAATCAATGAGTAACAAAATAACAGCCGTCTGGGAAAACACTCAGATTAGCGCCTATCCAGTACGATGTGTCCACACAAAACCAGAGCAGAGACTGGAGCGAGAATTCAATTAAATTGTTACTCTGTCAGAGAAACTGCAGCAAAATGGAGACTATGACCAACGGTGACTTAATTTTAAGGATTCAAAACAGATAGACAGTGCTGGTTTTGTATGCCTGACGTACACCGATTGCCGGTTGGGTGCGACATCTCCCAATTCTGCAGATCTAGGTGGACACTCGATCTAAAGCAAACCCAAAAAGAAAAAGCTAACTGGATTCGGTACAAATGCGGTTATACAATAACTCATAAGTCAAACAGAGGTGCGAACAGAATATACCTCAACAGTACAATGACAGGTTGCTTGAACTATACAGTGTGATCATTCCATCGTTTCAGATCGTCTTGTCCCTCGAACACGAGACCTCATACAATCAAATTCCCTCTCACTCTCTCCACCATCTGATTGGATCATTTTTCGCGCTCATCCTTTTACGCATAACCATAATAAAACTTTGAACTTGTCTTAAGTACGGACTAAAATATCCACTAATATAACCCGAGGATAACGCAAAGTTCTCCTTGGTATTCTCTCCACTGGTTGTTTTCACGTTGAACGATCTTGCTAACTATATCAGAGATAAATTTCCGAAGGAGGGAACAAATACGATTATGTAAATGCATAATGATTTTGTTCCCTATGTTTTCCATCATGCTGCTTGCTTAGCAAAATACGGTGAAGATAGTTATCCACCATCTTCGGAACAGTATCGGTACAGTATTTTCATAAGGGGAACCGGGCAGGAGTTACACATAAAAACTTGTAACAGAGCAGAAGTAATTATAAATGGCAATAATTGTTTGTGTGGATAAGTCAATGCACGTGACGACAGACGAGGGAAATGATAAAACCATCAAAGAAACCAGGTTTTAGTTATTATAAGCTTATATTAGTGGATACTGGAGTTCGTTCTTTAGACAAGTTCAATGTTTAAATATGATACCCGTTCAACTGTGAGCGGCCTTTGACGTTTACTATGATATCTTTTTTCCGGACACGTTTAGAAAAATAGTGCCAATCAATTGTTGACACAACGTCATCATTGCACAAAATACCACAATTCCGAATTGCCCGAATGGTGCATCGCTTTGTTAGGACAGAGCTTAAACAACCTGTCAGGTCGCTAACGCCTCCGAGTCAGGCCACAAGCACGCTCGCAAAGCTCCAAACAGAGTGAGTCCAGATTCGGTGGCTGCAGAACGAGTCAGCCAGTGTTTGTTCGATCGATTAACCGATACGCCAAGGACACAATCTGCTTGGTGCGTCGCAGCGCCGTTCTCGTACGAGTGACTTATTATAATGTATTTTCTTATCGAACAAAAAAGAAACATACATGCTGATTGTTGTCTCCAATCATGTTCTCTCTCCGCACTTTCGTTGGGGCTCGTGTCAAATGTAAGTCTAGACCGAACATAACAGGCTCCATAACTGATTGTCCTGTGGTGATTCTCCACCAACGCTTAAACACCATTGTATTCATAATCTATCCTCCTGTGTAGATCCGACAATCACAAGATCGATCGGGTTCATTTATCGATCGGTCGGATGGTTCAACTGCAAGGGGGGATGCGATGCTTGCCCAGTTAACCCGAGTGAGGACTTTTTTCTTTCATTTTTACTTTCTTTCATTAAAAACAATAATACAATTTTCAGGAAGGGAGAAGCAGCCTATCAAAGAGCTGCCATATAACACATAAATGGGGAAAGTCAGGTGGTATTTGTGAGATTCGAACACTCGTCCCCTAATGGTAATAATTTGCTGACGTTACCACCGGGCCACCACCACCCACACATTGTTCATAGCCTCGAGTCTTTGGAATGCCCAGTGTACTTGAACTGTGCACAGCAGGGGTGCCAGCATCACACCGCCGGATTACAGGTGACAACAAGACGATCACAAACATTACGAATGGATGATCAGATAGTCTGCTTGTCAAGTTGAGGGATTTCAAGTTGCGAAAATCGCAGAAAATGATCCAATCAGATGTTGGAGATGGTCAGAGGGGATTTCATTGTTTAAGATCACGTGTGCGAGTGACAAGACGATCTAAAACGCTAGAGCAATCGCACTAGTCAGACCAGGGTTTGAGTATGTGCTAGATAGTCGTGCTTTCGGAATTTTCAAGCGAGAAACCAGTTCGCCTAACTAGCGGACGAGGAATGTACAACTAACAAAAGAGTGACCATAAAAGAGGAGTGCGTGGAGGTCTGTACAGTGTAATAAACCATTGGTTCAAGTAGAACTGTAACGAACAGACTCTGAGAAGTCGGATCAACAGACCGACTGATTCAGCCCGGTTAAATGCGTCACCGGAGAAGTGATCGACAGAAAATAATGCAAAGTTCAATTTTTTGATGGACTAGCAGAACGAGCTGCGAACGGACAGACACGTGAACACAGGGTGGGGAAGCTAATGAAACGGGGATAACCGAACAGTTGATCGAGAAAAACCGATACGACTTAGGGATAGAGGTATATTTAATGACACGGCGCGTAAAAAATGCGTGACCTGTGGATGATGCCAAAGGAAGTCAACCACTGGACGCGTATTTGGTTAAACGAAAAGATACGGAGGGCTAAGGGAAACATAGTTGATCTAAGACCGAACACAAAGAGTTGATATAAAAACAATAAGAATAAAGTAATGCTCACATGGACATACTGAGGATATTACATATTTGATTATTCATATGAAGATTAGTTTTTGTTGTTTCACCGAGTTGATTCAAACGTGCAATCCGCTGTTCGTTCTCGATTGTGCTTTGTCAGGTCACTGAGGCCATGATGGGGTAGTGTGCTTCCTAGAAAGAGGCAATCCTGATTTTCCACGTGCTGGAAACTTAAATACAAGTGATGCATCTTGAATTTTGTACTATCAGTACAGGAATCCATGGGCTATGATTAAGCAGTGTTCAACACGAAACCTGTTCTGAGATTTGTAATTCTAATCGGTAGAAAGCGGAACAGTTCGAAGGAGCGCTGTAACAGGAAGCTGAACTGGTAACTAGTGCTGAACGAGAGATCAGTGCTATCAGTATGGCCTCATAGCTCAGCTGGCAGAACGTGTGCTGTAAAATAGCATAGGTGATCTACATGTTGGGATTCGAATCCCACCTGGGGATAATATATATGTATGTCCATCCTTTCGGTTACATAATTTGCACAATAAACTTCAAAGTCACCCAAGTTAAACTATTTTATTTCGTAGGAGGCGGGGTAACAAACTACTTAATCACTGCTAGATACATAAACCCCAAAGCTATCGCCACTAAATTTAACCATATCTGTTAATCCGAAAAACAGAACCTTTGATGGACCGCAGCCCTAGTCCTGAAAGTACACACCGGGCCGTTATGCTCTTAGTAACTGAAAATACTTAAAAGGGGATTGTTTGAAGTTCCATTACGACTCCAAGGAGGCAAAGTTTACAACAAGCAACACAATTCATCGGTCTACCAGACAACAAACAGTTTCAAAAGGCAGCTCCTTCTGCCTCTCTGTCCAAGGTGCATGGTCAGTGCCTTTCTTATTGTCCTAAGGACGCATTCGCTGCAGAGAAGACAGGAGCAGCTGACATCTAATCTAAAATGGTCTTTTGGCGTGTGAATTGGTGTTGTTAACTTGTTTTGACTTTCCCTATAGATTTATAAACAATTTTTGAATGCTCTTTCCGGTATCTGAACTCTATACATTTGCACATCTTTTCCACCATACAAAACTACTCACCCATAGTGTTGTTATCCGCGTAGTCGAGAAAGCAATCCATCGTTCAGTCGCGTGATAAATGCAAGTGACTTCTGAGCTCAAGCGTTTCGTAACTGTTCACTGGTATCCTCCTCCTTGAATAGTGATTGCGATTAAATGGGTACTTTGTATGGTCTCCCTTCTATTACCCTAGCCTCCGAATGTTTTCATATAAACTGTTTTGGATATTAATTGTCTCGTACCGTTTCAACTATGATCGCATTTGTCATATGGGGCATCCTCAGCTCATATTTCCTCTTCTCTTCTATCTGGGGCAAAGCCAAAGAAATGAAAGTTTCGTTCAGACCACCCAGCTATGACTGATCTATCTGTCCGAAGAAAAATGTCAATGTCCATCAAGTGAATGTGATTGTCTTTCTCACTGTGACATTTTAATTCATTCTGCATGTACAAATGAACAACCTGGCTGCGGTGTGCACGCTTCCCGACGCAGAATAATAACCGAGAATAATTTGTGTTATACAAGGTTCATGGCCTCTTTCTGCTAGACTGTTTTCGTTGTTGTTTTTGTTGTTGTCGTCGTCATCAGCATCATCATCCTTTTCGGAGTTTGTTCACTAGGAAGGTGATTATTTCTGACTGGAATATAACCAACCATGATTGTACAAGTCATGGTAATAAAACATAATGCAATGTTTTACGAACGCCTTGGGTTTTTTGTTTTACCAAAAAGCATTCCCTACGCAGGGTCAAAATATTACTGAGTAGTGAACATCCTTCGATCACACGTTACAAACGTTATCAGACAGCAATGATCGGTACATGTAGCTTTTCGAGCCAGGTCAACGTGGAAAGAAGGATAAAGATAGCCAACTAACTCATTTTTGCCCTTTCGCCAGGCTTGATAATTTGTTTGCTAACGTTTCATCAGCAACTTTGGGGACATTTCGCGTGATTGCGAAGTGGTGTTGTTCTACTTGTACTCGTTAGCTTAGAAACGTTCTTCTTCACCGACTATTTTTGTCCGTTGTCCTCACTGTGTTCGACGCATCGAACTGAACCACGGGTACACACCGTTGCAACTCAAGGATCAAGCGACGCAACAAAAGGTCACGTCGTGACCCGACAATGGACTAAAAACCGCAACTCAGACGGAAGAATAACCCTTCTCCCTTTGCGCCAGTTCAGTGATGAACCAGTTCAAACACAGTGAAAACAAGGGACAAAATAGTCCATGAAGAGAAACGAGTACCAGCAGAACACTGCCACTTAACGAGCACTGAAAATATCACCCCGGCTGGTGATAAAATATTTGCATTTGACTCACAATTACTTCTAAGTAATGCACTGACTATCACTGAAAACGATACCTGAACAAACATGAATTGGCAATGTGGTTGAGCCATGGTATGAGCTAGTTGGCACAACGGTAACGCACGCGCCTTCCATGCAATGGGTCCGCAGTTCAAATCCTGAACGGGACGGTGGATATGCACTACTGGTGAGCTCCAATAAGAGCAAAACTGGAGTCTGGTGCTTCCGAGTGTGGTTGAATCGATGAAATGAGGATTGTGAAGGTGAAGCCCGAAGGATAATCAGCTCAAATCATTAGAAAAACGTTTGCAAACAAATAGCAATGCCCAGCGAACAGACCAAAATGTATTCGATTCACTCAAACTAAAAGATTGGGTTCTCAATGACCAAACTAAGACATGTACGCAGTTGTACAATGCTTGACCGGTAGACTTAATCGGATCGGTTGTGTTTTCATTCTCGGTTGGACATCGTCCTAATTACGAGTTACAAAAAGACTGAATGATTTGTCTGAGTGTCATAAACTGTGGCATAATTAAACCTGTACAGTTTCTGCACACAGCCAGTTGTTTTGCATTCTGCATCTTTATCTTTTTTCATCTCACTACTATTTGGCTCATGGTAACTAAAATAGGGGCAAAAATAAAGCCCAGAATTACAGTATTTTTGAATGTTCAAACCGAAACCGATTTTGGCGGGTACCAATCAGATGGAAACCCCAAAATAATTTGCGCCTCCATCGACAAACAGTCACAGAAAACTTACTTGATAATTGACCGAGCACTGTACAGTCAGTAAACACTGTATCGTCCTCCAAGGGCTGTCGTGCGTGTCACCTGACTGAAGCCCATGTGCAACTCTGGTAGAGTTTAGTGTGTGTGGATGTAGGTGTGGCTGTTTGCTTCATCGATTAATCTCTTCTTGTGGAATCTGCTCCCTTTACCGCAGCTTATGTGTAGGTGTATTTGATTCGCTTCAAGTTCACAAGCTTGTCCTTGTTATTCGGTGGAAGTAACCGCTTCCTGATGGTTAATTCCGGGATATTTGTCTCATTCCTAAAGATTTCTCATTTCGGTTATGGTGATAGAGAAGTGTCCATGCTTCTTCTTGTTTCTTCATATAAAACTATTTATGTATAACAATAACCCAAGTGGGAACAGCTGTTTTCAGTTTTCCCGGATTTAGAAAGGACACCAAACTTACCAAGGGGTTGAACCAACAGTAACCCTCTAATTATACCGGCCACCCATCCACCCATCAATCCACGCATGCCTTTGCCCTTCTCTGCAATCCCATATGTTAAAGTCTTCACGGTAAAACCGGAACAACAGCAAATGAGAGTCATGTGATTGCTAACATTTCAAAATGTCACGCACACAAGGAAAATGTCAACCGAGGCAGTTTTCCAAAACAGTTCACGTAGCGCGAAAAGTTAGGACACCAAGCGGCGAGTGTGGTGGGTTGAAAGGGCGATTATATTTACCATTATAACGAATTCTCACTGCGTACCTATACAGCACTATTCACTTTGTCTGGAAAACGTTACTATTAAAAATTCCAGTCTATTACAGGAATACTCAAATTTGATAGGTTCTTGAAGGAAGTTTATCCAATTACTGTGGATCTCAAGTTATTTGTTCCTCTATCTGTTTTTTTTAGCTTTGGATAATTTTATTTCTAAACCATTCGTTAATGCATACCCACTTCCAGTCTGAACGGGTTCAATTTTTCCGACTTTCATTTCACCTGGAAAACGGAAGCAGATTGCGTGTTTTTCTAAATAAATTGTTCTGTGGATCCAAACAAATGTAATCTGTTTCCCTCCCTCTTCAAGTATAGGACGATTAGCATATTTGATCTTATCAATCTGCATTTGGCAACATTCAACGTTTAGAATAACTTCACCGTGGCCAAAGATTTCCGAATCCCACTGTTATTTCTCCAGTGGTCGAAAACAATCACGTCTTCAAACGCGGTTTTTTTTTCTGCCGGTTATGTGAAACAGTTGATCAACAGTGGCGAAAAATCGATAATCACCAAATATCTGGTCGTTGCTCCTCGTCTGAAATCTATACTCTGATTTTTTAATTACTTAATCTTACGGACTGGCTTTGTATCTCGAGAGTTAAGATAGTAAATTATTCAGTTGATTACGCTTGCGAGCAAGAGCACACATTGAATATGAAACAGTAGTGGCTAATGATTTATCCAAAGCTTTCCACGAGAGCATAGTTAAAAAAATCATTCATTTCAAAACATTCATTCATCAAAAACTAGTGTATTAATGAGCATCCTATGGTTGATGACACAGCAAGAAGAACAAGAAAATTCATATATCTAGAACAGCAGAGGGAAGAATAATGAACCCACCTTTTATAGATGCGTTGTCTAATTCAAAATAAATCACACGCAAGTTCACTGTAGACCACACTTGGTAAAAGAGTTGTTTCATTTGATTTCAATAACGCTGGGGTACCCATGTGTCATGTTTGTAACTATTCCAACAGCCTAATCATCAGGTAATTACGATCTGACTTGAATTGTCAGCTGTATCTTATCTGTATGCTTACAATGAACAAATCCATCGTGGACAGTGTAAGTGTGTATGCAAACAACAATTGGCGGTGATTGTAATTTGCGATTTCAACTACCAGTAGCATTTATTTACTTGTTAGCTGCACCTCTGACTATTCTTGAATACTTGACCATGCCGGAAAGGCCATTGGAAAACCACTTTTTCAACAAGCTTCCGTCCGCCACTTGCGTGACATTTATATGTCTCTCAGTATACGATCATACTGTATTCATGCACTCTCTGTTAATATTAGCTAATACCCTAAATCAATGCTTAACTTCTTCNCGGTTTATTCAGCATGGAAGTGATCTAACCGTATTGGGTCCTCAACCACAGCAACTGTTCATCGATCGAAAGCGAAGAACGCCGATGTATTGCACATTTGGTGGATGAATTCGCAGGGGTTGTAACTCGAGAAAAATACAAAGTAGCTGTATGAAGATTTTCAGCATCTCACTTCACTATTCCTTGGCAATGCATACTACGAAATTCATCTTCTGACTTGCTAACAGCAATTTTGATGGGAAACATCAATACTTCCGAGTGTGAACCAAAATTTTGAATTTCTTATCTCTCCAGATAGCCTCATCTGACACATTCGCAATGAGCAGATCAGAGGTTTTATTTTCTGCCACCAAGAAAGAACGCTTAACTTCCATGAAAACTAGACACTGAGATATGTATTGATAGTCGGCACGCTGCTACCACACGATACGTAACAGATCATCCTTTTGTCTGCAGCAGACGCACGCAAACTTGCATGGTATTTGCATATTGCTTGTATTCGTAAAGACGCGTTTCTTCTACGTGATACTTGAAAGGTCTACGCTTATCCGCAAGAAATAAATCATCCTCCACTACTTTTTTCTTTCACAATAAAGCTATGGGTCTACTTCGATCTTGTCACTTTGACTTTCGGTCGTTAACGCAAAGATAATTCGATCTAACTTTCTCATCATCCTAGAGTGCGTTTCAGTTCCCCTAACCGATTCCATTTATGGGGAACAGACATCCTGTTTCAAGCGGAATTATTTATCACATAATCTGACGAATATATCTACTGCCGCTACTAATACACCATTTTTGCGTAAGTCCTGCTTTCATCGAACCACTTCAGAAAGAGGCTAGAAAAATTGTAATACTGGAATCAAAAAAGATTTACCATCTGTATCGGTTTGCCTGCCTGATGTTTGTAATTTTGTTTCACAACTCATGCCAGGGCAGCAATCGCTGATCCCGCAAAATAAATGTGCTGCAACACACCCATTTACTTTTCTGAGAATAACCAATTATTCATTTGACTCTTGGAGTTTCATTTATATTTTTGATGAAGCATTTAACATGAAATCTCTATTGAATATTCTATTGCAGTTCGGAGGAAAGTAAAAGATAGTGATCTTCTTCGGGAATTAGAATCCCCTGCTGTAAACTATCAGTACAGTGCACAGTTCTATTTCGTGATTTTTAACTGTTTCGCATCTTCAATGTCAATTTCTTTTCGTTCACCAATAGATTCTCACCTTCACAGGGTTTGGGTTTTACACAGTACCAATTGTGGTTCCTACCCAAGCTCCTTGCCTTCATTTTCCATTTGAGTCGCTTTCTTCTAAGAATGCATTCATGGCTTTTACTTCCGTAACTAGTTCACTTTGGCAATACATTGGTTAAAACAGAACCGGTGTTACTCACCTCCCTCGTCCTCCTCAGCCCAACCCACTCCTGTTACTCCCCATATTTCCCAAGTGAGACAACTGTCGATGTTGCAATGTAACAGCCCGAAGGCAGAACAGAATAGAGATCGCCTCGAGAATCTGATCTACCAATGGTCTAACTTCCCTATACTGGGCGGGGACACTGGAGTGGGGTGATGGGAATGAATTTACCAGTATTGCCTCTGGTATGGTTTGGAATCTCCATTTATGAACTGTTTTCTTCCTTTCGTGTGTGGCCACCTGTTTGACATCTGCGCTGATTTTGCAGTCAATTCGGTATTCACTAATGAGAGAAGAGTCCTTCCTTTTCCCAGTCCTTGTATTAAACCCTAAATGAATGATTAAAGAATAAGTTTTCATGTTTAAATTGTTTTTGAAGTATTTTTTGTCTCGTGGGGAATTAACGATCTCCCGAGGAATGAAATCCACACCCAAGATCATCAAGAGTGACTGATGCCTCTGAACAATCGAATGGGCTAATCCAAGCTTGATACTCTAATTTATTTTATCTTAATTTAACTTCTCTTGATTGAATCCATAATGATACAATTTTTGGGAGGGAAGCGGCCAATTGTCGGGCAGCCATACAACATGCGGAGAGCGGGGTATTCAGGCGGTGGTCGTGGTGGGATTAGAAAACACGTGCTCTCGGGGGTGGCAATTTGGTGACCTTTAGCACTCAACCAGCACACCCATAAAAAATAAACTAAAGGTTCATTTTTTGTGAAACTGAATGCAAACAACTATCGCTTTAAAGCAGACTTTACAAACCACCACATGTTAACTTCGGAAGAAATTTGCACTATACTACTTCCAAGTACTTCCGAGTAGTAAGAACCAAATTTAGAAAATGTATAGTATCCATTATTTATTCCTTCATATCAGCCGTTTGGTTCTTCCTCAAACGGCACTTTACAACAACTGTTTTGTCGATGCAAAGATAGGTGTGAAGTACAGTCAAACTCCTGCCATGTCGCACCCCTGAGGAGTGGAATTTTACAATACCTTCACACCTTTTGGAAACCCAAACCGACCGTAATAACATAGATTCTATGTAATGTTGCCACCCACAATATGTCGCAGTTCCTGATACCTATTCACTTCGTCGTTGACCGATGTTTCGGACCAGCCAACCTGCAACGTTGCACTCGGCCAATGGCGCTTCACCTAGTGTGACGCGAACATGACAGTGTTCAATGATTGGACAATCCTTGCGACTCGGAAGAGCAGAGCTGTATGCTACCGAGCGCGTCCCCAGGTCGCGGATAGGGAAACGGCCGCCACCTCGCGGCTAACCGTGAATAAGGTGGGCTTCGGCCTACCGAATAAGCGGTCGCGGACGAGCAGCGACAGCGCTC
>UZAN01039579.1:0-17056 GCA_900618425.1 Echinostoma caproni
GATGGATTTCATGACGAACCAAATCCTAGGATTCATCCACATCCTCAGGGTTTCGGGAATCCCAATTTATGAGCGATACAACCTGACGCATTTCAGGAAAGGATGAACGCCACACATTCCGTCCGTTTAGGGTACGCCACGCCTCCGGTGTATATGCAGAACGGAGTGATCACCAAATGCAATTGGTGGAAGGAGGTCAATCCTAGTTGCATCTGATTGCCTCGGCGAGAGCACCAATTTAAGGATGGATTTGTGATCTCCAACTATCCGCGTGGGGACATGAACATGCAGAACACGCGAGAGAGCCCGGACAGCAAAAAGAAGCTCTCTGGAAAACAGATCCATGTGCTGAGAGCAGATGTTAGTTTCACAATCAGTATGTGACGCATTGAAATCACCCAAGACAAGACTATGCCAATCGCAGGCGTACCTTTGTATGCTGGCCAACAGCTCTGGAACGTACACAGCCGGTGTGCGGTAGATCACTCCAACTGTGGTATACCCTCCGGCACAAGCTTGATTCTGCACCACATGGCTTCTCCAAATCCTTCCGGATGGGCGTTCTGCAGCACTTGAACAGGAAGATCCGAGCGGACAAAAAGAACAACATCGCGACGTGACGATGATCGATCCGTCCGTAACACTGTGTAACCGTAGAGTGATATTTCGGAGTCCCAGACATTCGGTGCCAGCCAGATCTTAGTGATTGCAAAAAGATTGGGATTGTGTGATACAACCCAGTCCTCCAACTCATCCCTTTTCCCCAGCATCCCTCGGATATTGGTTGAGGCTAGCACAGTGTGCTTACTTCGCCATTCGCAGCTCAACCTGATTACCCCGTCCTTGGTTAAACAGTCTCCTTGGTCCTCCCTCCGACCAAGGGTAGCCAACGCAGCTGCGGGCGCTTCCAATGGACACGGAAATCCCGTATACACAGATCAGTTTCCCCTTTTGCACGGCGCTCCCTGAGTTCTTCCAATGCAGTTTTCAGTTTACTGCGCTGGTCCGGATCAAGAGCCTTGAGGAACCGCAGGTAGTCTTGATGTTCCACTGTATACACTGTGTATCCACTTTATTACTTCGTTAACTGCAGAAAATTAACCCTTCGGGTGCATAACGGGTTTCTGCATTTGCCGAAACCAGTTGGACCTGCTTTTGCTCTGACTGCATAAATCAGATCAAACAAATTACCGCTTAGGAGTTAGTTGATAAAAGTAGCATTAGACGCAGATAGAGCCTAAACTTCAATCATGTGACTTACAAAGCTAAAAAGAAAAGAAAATAGAGAGCAGAGCTGGTGAATGACGCATTCAATAGTGAAGGCAAATGTAAAAGGGTCAGAAACTTGAACATAACTTTCAATATTCGTATAAATATAAGTTAAATGAAATTCTCCATAGTATCTATCAGGTAGAGGCAGCGCGTAGAAGCAGTGTAACCGACTGAGTGGATGACCCAGTTTAGATCCACTTGCGGCAGAAGTTAAACAGTGAATAATATCGGCGACAGGCGAAGCCATTCTAATCAGTTTTGGGGTAGCTTTTACAAAATGTTTTCGATGCATCGTTGAACTGACCGATTTACACAATTTCCTCCGAATTTCCTCACTATACGATATGGAAAAAGAGTTATGCTTATTTCGGACTACGAATTAGTTCTCAGGTAAATCAATATACCTTGGACCCACTGTACCACGCGTACGCTCTTTTTCTGCAGTTAGGCACTCCGAGTTAAACCAAAAGATTACTACTGCCACCGGTGGTAGCCTTCTTCATCCCATATCATTTATTCACGCTGTACTTGTGACGGTTATCTCTTAGAGTTTTTGATCAACCGCTGCTTGCTTTACACCTAGTATCCGGTTTAGAATCAAGTTCTGTGTCACCTTTAAATGGTAAAGAGATGTACATAGACTTTTTCTCAGCAACGAACATCTTGGAGAACACCTTGTGTCTTTGCATCACAGGTTTCATCGAGTTTTTGTGAACACCATTATGCGTGGTTGAGAAATGGAGTGATTAGCTCAATCACAAGTGCCGTTGTGTCGCACCTCGTTGACGCTAGTCATATCGTAGACGTGACCGAAGCTTTCCGCTCTCTGTACAGAGCTAGAACGAGACGGTCAGTCAGCACCCGTCTCCATAAGCACCCTTAGTGTGCTCAGGAGCAATATGTGCAAACACTCAACATGTATATATATATATATATTTTAACACACGCCTGACGCCAGACTGTATATCAAACAAATCATGGTACAATAATCTTTATGAAAAAGTTAAACGTTCCATGATTTGACCAGTGACACGTCATGTAACATCCGAATTCGGGTCACCCATATGCAAAAGTGGGGACTCCTGAACATTTTAATTACTCTCCCTTCCTTTGTAAATCCATATGTGTAACTGGTTATGTACATAGTGTTGTAATGGCATGCTTCAGGTGCACAGAAAACGAGCTGGTTTACCAATTTTGAGTTCTTCTCTTCATGTGTTCTGTAGGAAAAGGATGTTTTCCATCTTTCCAGATCCTTTTCCAAATCCTTAAATTGGCCAAGCATCATTCAAAACTAAGATGTTTTATATTTTTATCAGTATATTTTAATTTATCTAGTTCTACTATGATTTCATGGTTTTGGGATCCTGTAGTTGTTTAGACGCGATTTATGTCACACAATTCACCAAGTTCCCACGATTCGGAAATAGGCATTCTGGTACAAGCATGTTGAAATTCTGTCCTATCGATCTTTCGACCACATAAACGTTTCACTGTCGCCCGCAAAACACTCATTGCCAATAGATCGATTTAATGATAGTGCTTGCGAATCTAAAATCCATGTGAAATCTTGTTCAAATGATTGCCGTGCATCACAATAGATTCTCTGAAACTATAGTTCACGCACACACAGCTGTTCTGATGCACGTCTGAATACGGTGAAGCTCACGCGATAGGTATGTGCTATTGAAAATGGACATGACATAGAAACTTTGAGGATCACGAATACGAGAATAATATGAGTGCGCACACATCCAAGACTCCTGATGAACACTTGACCAATTGGTGCAGTTCTTAGCTTCGTTGTTGTCTTTGTTGAATTTTTCTCCGAGCTCACTGTTTAACTTGGGAATGTTTTGTTACAAGACTGGGAGATATTGCCTATAAAGCTTTGATTGAAATGCCTTGTGGTAGTTTTGAAGCTATTTTCTCGGGTACCTCTTGGCACGGAAGCCATCAAAATGAAATGCATCCAGGTCGGTTTTGGTGGTTTTGAGAAAACAATGCTTTCTTGATTTACTGTTTCCCATAACTGTAGTTCTGTACGACTTTTGTTTGACAATAATCGGGTTTGGGCCAGCAGATAAGTCTGCCTCGAGCGAACTCACGTTGTCGCGCTCAGTCAATTTGAATCAATACTGAATTTATTTGTTGCGTAATCCATCGGATGCGCTATAGGCTTTGGGTCTTCTCCCTGAACTAACTCATTAAAATTCCAAACTATAATTTTTAAGAGCTTTCGGGAATGCAACCACTTTATTTTAGGTGAGAATTATTTATACGCAATTAATGTGAATCAAGTAATAATCTCAGGTCTACTCGATAAATTAGAGAAAAAGATTTCTGTTGGACCCTATAATCAATCAATTTTGTCACACATTTCGGGGTTGGTCGTTCATTTAGTGTTTGTTTTTTCAAGCGAGCAAAAATATATGGGAACGCACTGTGGGTTGATAACTATCTGGGAAGCTAAGCGCACCTCCTGCAATGCCGATGTCTACTTGAAAAGGTTAGGACGGTGCTAAGTAACACATTCAGAATCCACCTACTGAAAACGTTCTCAGTAGCCAAAATCCAAATGGAAACATAATAAAATAAATATTTCACACGACACCAGGAAAGACAGTGGTGAACCAAGCTTACTTCCGATACTTACTTCCTCCTTCTTGTGTTTAAAATAGTTTAAAATATCAAATTAAGATAACGGACTGATGTGATGAATATGTATGTTTGTTTGAGTGTAATTTGCAATCCCAACCAACAGGACTGACAACGGTGAACGCCTACTCCAACTTTGTGCTGACCACGGACTGTTTCTGTCAAGCACGAACTTCTCGCACAAAAAACGGCACCGCCTTACATGGANAATCGACCACATCGCCATCAGCCACCGCTGGAGAGGATCCATTGAAGACTGCCGCTCCTACTGGTCAACACCCGTAGACACGGACCATGCTCTGCTACCAGCGAGATTCTCCCTACGCCTGATAAACAACCGCAGAAAAGCCACCGAAAACGGATGCCCACAATACACCATCACCGAAAGTTGCAAGTCGGCCTTCGAAGCCGAACTATCGGATTGCCTCTCAACTCAACCATCAGCCGGAGGACTCAGCGAACACTGGTCGGCAATCAAGGAAGCGATCCAAATTTCAATCAAAACAACGTCGAACTCTGGCGCACGATCAAAGCAAAAACGATGGATCTCTTCAACCTCGGTTGCCCTGATGGACGCTCGCAAAGCCATTCCATCGGATTCAAGATACGACAAAGCGCGCAAATCCCTTAAACACCAGCTCATCAAGAGTCTGAGGAATGACCGCGAGAAGTGGTGGGTAGGAAAGTGCGGAGAGATGGAGAAGGCTGCGGCTATTGGTAATAATAATAATAATATTGGCAATCTTTTTCGTCTAATTAGGAGTACAGAACCAAGGAAAGCAGGCGTAAGTGAGGTAATTAATGAGTCTGACGGCACACTGATTCAAATCCAAGAATGTCGTCTTGAACGTGGGGCAGAACATTTTAAGGCACAGTTTAGATGGTCCCCTTCGACACAAGACATTCCCCCATTCGATTCAACTGTGCAAATACTGTCAGTTGACATCAGTCCTCCATCTGAAATGAAGGTTACCCGAGAAATAAGTCACCTCAAACGGCATAAGGTTTCCGGCCCCGACGGGCTGTCCCCATCCGTTTTTAAGAATGGAGGTTCAGCCTTGGTTTTAGAGTTAACAAAACTCCTGGGCTCAGTGTGGGAGAAGGAAGAGGTTCCAACTGAATGGTGTGAATCGGTGGTCATACCGATTTACAAGAAAGGTGATAGATCCTCCTGTGAAAACCACAGAGGAATTAGTTTAATCAATATTGCCTCTAAACTTCTCGCCGGTATCATACTCCGCCGATTGTCTGCCGCACGTGAACGGTGTACGCGTGAGAACCAGGCCGGTTTCAGACCTGGTAGAGGCTCATACTGTAAACATGTAGTGCTTATTCATCCTTGAGGTTTACAAATCTAATCTGTATAGAGTGTTGGACAGGAATCGTCTGAATAACTAGCATCTAACTGAGTGTCAAATTCGTGGGAAACAAAGGGGAGTCACTTCGGTAGCTAAATGGATTAGAGATATATTTAGTTTCTCTAAGTTCACCACGAAGAAAATAAATAGTATTAATAATATGCAAAGACAATCATACATGATAATATCACTCAAGTTCCCGTGATGGGTCTGAGGAGAGGTTTGAAAATTTGAATGATCAAATTGAATGTTATACAAACTTTTTCACAAGAAAACTAGCACAATTTTTCCTTATGACTATGTGAGTTGCCAAACTAGATACTTAATGATCCGAACTTCAGTGTGATTAGCGTTATAAACTGAAATTTTGTCCAGTAAAGCGTTCAGGAATCAGCTTACACTAAATATATATTTTATGGATGGTACAGAGAAATGAAGAAAACAGATAGTTTCCGTAGTTGCGCACTTAGTGTAGTAGTTTGTTTCAGTCGGAAAAATACTTACTTTAGAAATTCGTTTCACCGTTGCCAGACGATTATGCAACTAAATTGACTTTTGCTGAATGCTTTTTGTACGACCAGTAGCACTGTATTTATATTGGTTAAAATAAAATCATTTCTATTCTTGCACACTTGCTTACATTTGAATCTGTCGGAAATGGGAAGAACACTGGAGGCTACTACTAGCCCATCCAAAAATTATGTGTTCACATACGGGTTGGTAGGAAGCTAGTACAAATTTTTGGTTAAGCAGCAAATCACGTGAGTTCCACTACCATTTAGTCAGGCGACGTTTTCGAGACTGGGCGAAAAACCCCGGGGATGAAACCCTGTATACCAACTGCCGATTGTTAATCTTTGATCTGTTACACATTGCAGTCGACAGACAATGTCTGTGTATGACCCCAAATACAAGCTCAACCATTGACTTGGATCATATTGCGCGCATGTGTACGCCAAAGTAGAACCAGTAAACGTTAAGTGTGCCAGCCACTGCATTGTTCTGCATACCGTCAATCTTCGGTGATACGGATAGCTTATTATAGATCTTACAATGCGGTGTCATCCGTTTGTTCAGTTCGATCCATTATGCATTGAAATTCATATGCCTTGAACGCTCACACTTTGCATGAAGAAGGGAACACTCCTGTAGGCAAACTTCCAACTTCCTTTTTATTCATTGTGTTTACAAACGTACGGCCGATTGAGAGTGAGGGTAATGGGGTGGACCAGAATTTTTACCGGAACGTATGTGTTTGGGTGGGTTATGCGGCTGCAGTGGGTTAAGAAAATGGGTTAGCCGAGCCGATGTGATGCAACCTACACAGCTTGTTTACGACTGTTATTTTAGTGATAAATAAGACACAGGTCAGTTGAAAGATCTGCTAGCCCATGCTGTAACTGACGATATTATACTATTATTTATTATTCTATAAAGAAGGTAAAGATCACTCAGTTTGAAACGACTGCACCAGTTGAATACAATGATAGAGAGCAGAGCCAATTTAACGGTTAACTTTCTAGTATTTAATGCAAATAAAAAGTGAACCTTGCACAGATTTCTGTCTCAGGAATAACACTGAATTTGTTTTCAGTATGAGAGTTCTCACTCTGTCCATAATAGGATGGGGAAAAATGACACTAGAACAGGTACCGGTGAACATAAAAAATAATTTATCCTAATAAAAAGGAGACCTATTGGCTTAATATTATAATTTAATAGAAATTCATTCTGTTTCATGTTTTGAGCTATTTCTGTCTCATCAGAAATAAGAGCATTTGTATTCGGTCGTGCTTTTTCACCTAAACATCAAATTACTCCTGTTTATGCGGATATGCCATGAAAGTTCACATGTTGATTAATTTGAAGGTCATCGGTGCTATCTTACACGAACATGTTCAAAAATCTCCGATTGGTATCACCCAAGTTGCAAATGTTTTGAATTATACCAATCGATTGAGGAAGAGTATCAAGCTGGTACTGGAAAATGTATGGACAAAGTAAGAAAACGTTGTGCAAACTGGTAATCGAGTGATAGACAACTTTTGATTCTGAAAAGAAATTGTAAGTCCCTAAACCCCAAAATTCGCCCTTCCGCTATTCACAGAGCTAAAGCTAACAGGGCTTGCTTCGATCATTGATAGTCGGATCTAATATGCCTGGTGATATTCTTTAGCCATGGCACCTTGTTGCCTTAAATCTGGTTTTGAGTTAGTCGTCCTATTAACTATCTTATGCAGAAATTGTTATGGTGAACTTATGTGGCCAATTTCGCACTAAATTTGTAGTTCATCAAATCGACCAAAAGACACCGGCATATCTAAATATGCAAAAGAATTAGCTAACCGAACAACAACCAAAGATCTTGGCTGTTTAGGTGGGATAGGATTCAAACGTTTTGATGTGCCCATATCTAGATATCGGATGAGTAATAGGGGTTTGTGATGTTTGTTTTTCTCTTCCGGAATGTGCCGGCTATTATATTCACTAGGTCGCCTTTCTTTGCTGCTGTTTGAAAACATTGCAGACATTCTTATATATGCAATAAAATATCTTCCTGGTTGTTGTTGTTATTGTATTTGTTACAAGCGTGGCATAGCCGGGGCAGTTTTTGTCCGACAGTTTCACCTCTTGTGTAACCAAAAAGCACTTCTTCAACAAATAAGGGGGAGAGGCAAAACGTTGTCTCGTTCTCCAAGGATAATGATATTATCAGCGAGATACAGCACAGGCTCAGTATTTGAGGAAGTTAAAAAAAGCCTCCCACCAAGTCTGGACTTCCATGCAGGTTACGGGCTGACTTGCCACATACCTACAAGGCTCGATTGATATTCGTATTTAACTCACAGTTACTTGTGAGTAGTGTGTGTGAGATAACTGATATTGATCGGTTTGGCTGATTATCCTTCGATCCAGCCTTATAGGTATGTGGCAAGCCAGCCCGTAACCTGTATAGAAGTCCCGACTTGGTGGGAGGCTTTCGATTGGAGTTAACAGGTTGTACCTGTGTCTCCCTTCGTTGCGTCGGGCCAAATGAACTGACTGACTATCACTGAAGACGACACCTGAATAAACATNACCTGAACAAACATGAATTATCAATTTGGTTCAGCCATGGCTGGTTGACGCAGTGGTAAAACACACACCTTCCATGCGATCGGTCCGGATTTCAACTCCCAGACGGGACGGTGGATATGATCTACTGATGAGTTCCAACAAGAGCGAAACTCGAGTCTAGTGCTTCGGAGTGTATGGTTGAATCGATGAACTGAGGATTGTGCGTGAAGATGAAATCCGAAGGATAGTCAGTCAAACCAATCAATATCAATTATTCCGCACACACTGCTCACACAACTGTGAGTTAAATACGAAGTTAAAAAACTCCCGTCGGTTTAAATGTATTTGTCTGTTGTGCTGAGAGTTGTTGTTAGTTATTCTCAGGAGTTTATTGTTTCTCTTTCAAACGATTTTGTTAACGAATAAAGTGAAATTATTAATGAAACGTGGTTCCACAGCGTTTCGAGTGTGAAGCCACACTAAAATCATTGATCTTACACAACAATTACAAGAGTTTCAGCATATTTAATAAACAACATTGTTTGACTAAGGGCAAGTGTAGAAAAGTGCGAAAATACAATTTTTTTTACCCCTGTAGTCACAAGTGTGAAGCACGTAAACACAGACATCTGACGGAACGTTTTACCGACAATTGGAAGCTGTTTCCTTTGGCTTAATTTTTCCTGTAAGTTTGAGCCAGGTAAAATCTTCGAGGTGTTACTGCATTCTACCATGAACAAAAGCTAGTCAAATGCTTCATTACAGTTCTTTAGCACAGTGGAGGCCAGTGTGCTCTTAAGCGGTCCCGTGATAGGGGCGCAGAGTTTTCCTGTTCCATTGTTGCACGTGATAGTTTTATTATCCATTAGTGCTGTTCTCAGTAATGTTTGTAGCTAGGCCATAAATGTTCATTACTCTTACTGTGACCGGTAGATTACTATAGAGATGCAACAAGTTCTAAGCTTCCCAAACGATTTGCTTGTTCTTTAGCTATATGGGGGTCGCTCTTCTTACCAAGAACCTAATTAGTCTGAGCAACTCTCCTACTGACCGGAAGATTTGCGGACAGCAATATCTTTGAGCTTGGTTTCATATTCAACTACTAATAAACAATTTATGAGCAAAGCATACTAGTCTGTGCAATTTATTGTTTAATCGCGCGAAAATTACTCACGTTCGATCATACGATCCCCGCGCGTTTAGAATTAAGAGCATGTTCAATCGACAAGGGACAGGTAAAACGGAGGATGGCAGTTGAGTGTCGTGATTTGTAAGTTGTCCATTCTAATCTGTAAACAAAGAACATGCCTGACAAACACAATGGGACAACCAGCTTTAGGAAGTCAACTGACCTAATCACTGGTACCACATGCCCTATCGACATGGAATTGTAAACCTGTTTATTTGCGTGACTGGGGCACTTGGTCCGATGTAACAGGGTCAAGTGTGATGCAGGCTATCGATAATATGTCAGAGGTGAGTGATGTGGATCTCATCTGACACTTGCAACCTTGCTCATACAAACAATATCCGGTCTAAAGGTTCACACGCACCTTTGCGTTCACTTTGTGGTGTGTGTTCATGCGTGAGATGAAATGCTGGTGTGCTTTTTATTTCGGTGTACGGTCGATTGTACAAACGCACGAGGCCAAGAACAATCTTCGTTTCAATACCGGTAGTTCAGTTCGCAGTTATAGAATCATATTTCATCGGAGTAAAGCAACTAGCCTATGCGTTACTGTGCGTGTTTATGGGGAGATTTAACACATGGTTTAAGAATTAGTGCAGTAGATGTACATATATGCGAATATCGATAGAAATGAGAATGAAATTCACCAGTGTGGTGTACAGAAGAAAATTACCCGAAGGTAGATGACTATTGACGTAGGAATAACCAAGAATAAATGAAGTGCAGAATCATACTGTCTCTGTTTCTGGAGGGGCGTAAGGAGAGAAGCCTGTTTGTGAATTCAACGCAGCTTTCATAGTTTTCTAATGTAGACACTACTATTCATTTATCTCATCCACAAACTTATCACCTTCGTCGAAATGCTTGAAAATAAAACTCTCCCAAAGCAGTTCTTTAGATGCCAATATGTTATTAAAAACAAAGTTTCACGGACTTTGGAAACAATGCGAAATCTCCTTTATATATGGGGACAGTATNAGTGGTGAAAATACGGGCTAACATAAACTTCACAATGAGGTTTATGGAGATTGTTTATTTTTTCTGAGCTTTTATACAAAAAAAGGACAGTATTTGGAACTTTCGTGCAAGCGTGAGTAGAACTGGATAGAATATGTGTGAATCGCATCAAGGGTGTTGAATCTAACTGTAGCTCTACATGTGCTTCATTGAAGACATTTTTCCAGCCACCTATTTGTCATCTGACACTGTTTGGACCGGACACATTATCACCTGACATTCGGTGCCCGAACTAACCGTTCACTGCTAACTATCCCATTAATTTTTTTACTTACCAAACTCGGGTACTCTCAATCCAGCTCGTGACCACTGTTCCTGACCCTAATATAGAGTAATTCACTCTGCGCTCTGGTTGGCTATTTGGTTGATCTCATCTAGACTGGTCCTCTGTCCTACCTCTGCGTTATACCAACCCCTGTGCTTGAAGACGTGGTTTGCACGATTCGTTCTAGATTGCTATTGTTCAGACATCCACTGGAAAATGGGACGATTTAAGGTGTGTTGTTTATGCAGTTATTACGTTTAAATTCCAGTATCACATTGTTATTCGCTAGTGTTTGGAGTAAAATAAGCTTCGAGAATATTTGGACTTGGTTTTTGAGGTTACTTATCAATTAGCGTCGGTTTAGATAAGAATGTGAATATAAAACGGATTTGATAGACTCAGCTTTGGGAATGCTTCAACGATCGAAACAAAGATCAGGGAGACTACGTAACAATCTAAAATAGTGGTTTTTTTGGTTTGAGACGGAAGAAAACATCGATTCAAGGGATCGGGGCAAAACGAATCGTGAAGTTGATCAAGACTATCTTGAAAAGAGCGGATATTGTTCAGACTAGTGATGTGTGGTTATTTCGAAGACCTTACCAATCGGACCCTTTCCCTCACATGTGAGTTATGCAGTGCAACAAAAGCTTACAGTAGCAGAAAGGTGAAGTCAATGGGGCTGCATCCGCCTAGACTTTACAAGAGATTGGTTTTATCAGAGGTATCCTTCAACATTTGGAGATAGTTTGGGACAACCAACATAGGTCAAAAAATTTAACAACATGTACTACAAGTTACTCACGGTACGATTTTAATGGGCAGTGTCAATACATCGGCTCGGTGAGCTGTGTCGGTTTGGAGCCCCCTGAAGACTCTAAAGAATCAAGATTTGGAAAGAAAGTTGGAGGGAGCTTGATCCAGATGCTTCGGTGAATTGACAATTTAATTCTTCAACGGTGAAAAATAGACGTCCCGTGGGACACGGAGACGCCGCAAGGTAGGCCACATCTTTTACCGAAGAAAATCCCAAAGTGCATTACATTCAAGCTTTTAACTTCGGTTTAAATCAAACATATAGCCGTTTTACATTGTTACGCTTACCAATCATATAAACCATCTCTTGGGGACGTGAGAGGAAAACGTAGAAAGAATTCAGAAAGAATATAGATAATTTCGACCGGGTGACAATAGCCACAGTAGAAATTAAGATAATCGGTCAAATGTGCACCTGATGAAGTGAAATGACTATTGGTGAACACAGGGAATTTGGGCGGAGAAACCAGTTTTCTAAGCCTGGTTAAGTTCTCTAGGGAAAAACTCTCTCTGGGGTTCGGAATGAGGGTCGAAAGTGTCGCTAATCACTTATTTTTGATTTACTTGTCGAAAAAATACACATCGTACAGTGGTCTCAAGTGCTCGCAAGAGCGCATTTAGGAATATGAAATAAATTAGGATTATTTACGTACATACAATCGACCTCAGCGTTAATTTGAGTGGGATAATTTTTAGGGTTTACGCAACTTAAGGCAGTTCGGAAGGATGCGTCAAAGCGACTGAGCGTGCCTGCGGCAAAGCACACCAAGGGCTGCTCTATGCAGTTGACAAACTGTTCTGATTGGTTGACAGCGAAGTATGTTATATCAGAGTGGATACATTAGGGGCGTCGCATGTGATCCCAAAATGGTTAAATCGGAACATACTGAGTGAGCGAGGAAGCGGGATTTAAACCGATCAAAAGTACAATCAACGTTTCTAGCTGAGAAACGGAAACCTAACGTATGCACTGGTACAACAAATCCGGTTGAAGAAGGCAGGAAAATTCACGATACGATCTTTCATGCAGATGTCCAATCCGTCAGCTCCAACCAACATCCTCCTCAATTTATGGATGTAACAAATTTTCCTGGAGTCCAATGGTTTCGACATTTTTGCCTCGTTGTGCTACACCACATTTCGGACATTATCGATTTGCGTCATGAATGAGAGAGTTACTTAAAAAATAGAAGGAATTGTCATCCCGTTAATGGAACGTTGCTTCAGCGCGATACACCAGTCAACACGATGATGATGAGCATGATGAACTTGTCTGTTATTTCTCAACCGTTGGTAGTGATTCCATGCAGAATCGGAAAATGAGAAATTTGGATGTCAGGCACTAAAATACACCGAGTTTTCGAAACAGTTGGAACGCAGGATAACATTTTACCAACATAGTTTGGCAAATTGATGCGAAAATACAAACCAGGGGAAGAATCGTGAACAACCATAGAGACTTGGTAAAATTAGTGCAATTTGGCGAAAATAAACCGAATTCAGCGACCTAGTTACAGTCATTAGTAAACAGCTGTCAGGTAGTTGCAAATACTTCTACTCAGTTCGAAAACAGTGGAGAAGCAGTAGCAGTTGTGAAAATTTTGTGAGCATCAGGCAGAAGTGAATCAGTCGTAGCTTGTCCTATTTATGCCCTCATGAACATAGTTTCAAACAAACCGTACGATAAATTTTCTTAAAGCAGATGTGTTTGGTAGGACCGAGATATATGAATATTCATTACTGAAGTACTTGATATGTACATAATATTTCACCCACGGGTAGTTATGTGGATTAGTGTGGGGATGGGGGGTTATTGATCGGGAACAACTATTCTTCAGAGTTCACCTTTGAGCATTGCACTCAAATCAACCATTCAATCACACACACCCAAGAAGCACTAAACTCAATTTTCCCTCTCATAAAAGCACATCAATAGTGCAACCCTTCACTCCACCGGGGATTTGGACTCTGTAAACATCGCATGGATAGTGTACGTGTTACCGCTGTATCAATCACCCCACATCTGGACTGATTGGAAGTACCAGTGCACGATTAATCAGATATCATGTTGGATGCCAGTCAGTTCATTGGACCCTACAGTTACGAGTGGAGATATAGTTGATTATCTACTAATTGCATTACAAAGTCAGGTGCTTGCTCAGTTGACTGGATGGACTGAGGTTTAAGTGCGAGGTTGAACTATGAAAGATGACTGGTCCAATGCAGCACATAGAACAGGTGAAAGGTAGACAGAGGTAACAGAAGGGCGCAAATTACCAAAGTGGCATTGGACAACCGAAATGAGCGCGTTCGTGCTTATTGTTGATCACCTCGGGATGATTGACAAAAGAAAACGCAAGAAAGGTGTGCAACTGATAAAGTACGCAAACGAGAATCTGGATGATAGGAGCAATCTATGGGAAGCATGTAGAGTATCGAACAACCGATGATTGAGTCGGTGGTTTAAGCCCAAGTATGTGCACTGGCCTCTGTTGGTTCAGTGAAGACACAATTGTTTTGTGCGCAGGTGAACATAAATAGCTCAGAAACGGTTATGAATAAAAAGTACTAACAAAAGAAAAGTAGTAAAAGCATGAAGTCAAATCTCGCAATCGGGCCGGAAAAAAATAACCGCCAACATTTGATATAAGGGTTAGGGCGAAAAGTACTGTTACCTAATAATCGAAAGGAATCAACAATGGCCGATTTGGTATTTCATTGGCAATTTGTAATATCTGATCAAATTCTCGAGGAATCTGTGGTTGCCATTCGAGGATTGGTTAAGCAACTGATTGAGACTATCAGTTGAGCTGTGCGCGATTAATTAACGATGGACATAACTGTTCAGATATCGAAAGAAGAGGATTTTGGTTAAATCCCGATTAAATCTAGAGGGCAAAAGTTAAACGACTGAGCTTCCAATTTAGCTGCCTTCGATGCGCAGGAATTCAACATCCCTTCATTTTGGGATATCGTCGTGTATATGGCAAATGAAGCGTGAACTGAAAAGCTAGGAAGCACTGGACAGCTGTTTCGACCTGGTTGGGTCCCTTCATTTTATAATTACTTCAAGTTATTCGTGATGACCGTTTTCTTTCCTCTGTTCATGTAATTCACTTCAACAATGCAAACCAATGAATGCTCATTGATTTTGAGAACATTGTTTTATAGAATTTGTTGTAGCCACACAAGGTCTTCCTAATGAGGGATTCCCAAAAGTACGGTCTTTGAGTAACGTTTCTCGTTCAGATAGAAACTCCACAGATATTTAAGTAAAATATATCTGAAAACGTGCCGGGATTCAATCATTGTACAAAAACATGCTTATTTATGGGAAAAAGAGAGTGCATGTATCAAACGATTGTTTTACTGAATTTCTGTCAACCGTCTTAATTGGCTCGTGGTTACCGCTAATCACCTCAGTTAGCCTATGTTTGTTCTGATTGGTTGTCCAAGAACACATCAGTTTTCAGGGAGCCTGCTGACTCCTTGACGGAATTTTCATTTGCTTGCTGTTTGATTAGCTCGTTTCGAGCATGAAGTTACAAAAACGTTTCACAGAGAACAAATATGCGAAAAAAACCGAGAACGAGCAGCTAATTTTTTATTTTATACGCAATATTGTTCAGGCAAATAGATTTGTACCCAACATGAGCTCGGTAAATTCCGACAAATCTACGTAACCATCTCCGTTTCGATCGGCAACTTCGATCATGTCCACCAAATCATCGTTTCGTAAATTAATTCCAACTTGTACAGTCAATTTCTCCAGGGTTGCCAAGGAAATTTTCCCTGTGGATTCTTTCAGCTGGTGTCAAATGGTACACAATTTTGTACACTCACCTGGGTCAAAGTATCGGAACGCATCCGTGATCATTCCCAGTTTATCGTTTCCACTATCTTGCAATGCGACAACCATTTCCAGGAAATTTATGAGCGAATAACGTCTGCAGAAAAGGTAAAAGGTGTTCGAATGTGTTAGACTGGCAATGTTTGCGAGACTTACCCTTCCGGTGGATTGATGCTTTGGAGAAGTTCATTCATTCCTGAGTTCTCTGGTGTGAATCCGAGAGCAAACAAAGCCATTTTGATATCATAAACAGTGATGTATCTGTTAATGAGTTACACAGATAAACAGAGAGCGGCGACGATCGAACAAGAAGGTGAATCATAGACCTACTCATTTTGTTCGGTATCCAGGGCATTGAATATGTATCTCAGATCGTGAACTTCATGCAACGCAAGCTCCCGCCGAATATATGTTGGCAAATCCAAATTATCGCAAGACTGTTTTTTGGTTGAGACGAATTGTTCATGCTGGAGTAGAGCAGTAGAGGACAGATCAGACGCGAGATAAACTTACGGTATCGATGAAAAATTGTTGTGCTCCATCGGTTACGGCGGTCGTCTGTTTTGGTTGTCCCGAAGGTCGTTTTCTGCCAGCAGCACGCGTTTTCATCCCCATCAGTCTGCTCAATTTGATTCACTTCAGTCAGTCAACCAGCTGATCTCCCTGATCACAATTCGACCTGATTCCAAAGAGTGATGAAAGTTCAATTTTATTCCAAATAGTTCAGATTAGGTTGGTATCCTTTTCTGTGCTGTGGCCAAAACTGAAATCTTCACCGATGGTATAAAGGTTTCACATAAGATTAAAACGAACAGGTGTGCGTATGTGGGTGAATGAATATGCTGAGTGATTACGATTGTTTGTTCCCGAGAGGATTATGAAGATTGTGTCCTTGACCTATGGTTAACAGGGGATTTTCAGAAGTTTTACTGCATCGATACAGTTTCATTTGTAGACGTAATCAATGTGAACGTGTTTCCTAGATTTTCGGTGAAAAATTTCTCGTATTGGGACACCACTGACAAAAATTATGATAGACCTAAGTTTTATTCTCATTCCGATTTATTGTTACTTATGTGAATTCCGAAAAAAAGGATTGGCTTAAGGCGATGTGGAAATCGGGACGAGGAATACAGGGGGTGGCAACTAGAAGGTAAGGTCAAACGGGGTTTGTGATCAGTTTAAGTTATCAGACTCTCAAAAAAGTAAAACAAAAGGCCGAATGCAACGAGCGTAGTGACTTCTCGTGCTTTTCTCTCTCTCTGCCTCTCTCTCGCTCTTTCCTCGCCCGCGGTAAAATACACCTATTCGCATTTTGCCCCAATCTGACCTTACACACGCGCGCGCGGATTACGGAAGCGTGAATCAAGTTCGATGGGCTCGAATTCATACGAAAGCCCTGTTATTTGGCATTGCATTTTAATTCGCACTGATTAGCAGCAACAACAGCGATCTGACCTGGAGATATTTTACTACATTCGATCGTTGTTTTGAACTCCGAAGGGTATGATTATGCCTAGGCGTATGTTGTGTCTGTGCGTGCTTTTATGTATTCACGGTTTTGTGACCTGGAA
>UZAN01039579.1:17465-28827 GCA_900618425.1 Echinostoma caproni
ATTGAAGTGATTCAACTGTTCATCATGAAGGCAAATCTACTTCCGTATGCTACTTGTCTACGCATCAGTTGTTCCGTCCGTTGCAGATTTATTTGCTGTGTACAATAACGAGAGGACAGTTCATCAACCGCATTTCCTCATTTGTATGCATTCAATGCTTGAAAAAATTAATTATTCCAGGCAGAAAACTTTCTTTTGCCCAAAATGTGATTGCATGAGTTCTGACGCGATGAAACCTTTACGTGTGAACTATCGCGCTCCGTATCAGCCAACTGAATTCGTCAGTGGCATATATTCGGGCATAGACAGAATAATGCTATTACATTCCCATAAGCGGAATTTAGAATGGATGTCACACGGGTCCTATTGGGAATGAATACATGGCTCCAACTATGGATAAAATGTTCCAGATCGATACTTTAACACGGCCTCACAATGAACGTATCACTATAGTCGGTGGAGGAAACCGAAGGGTGGGAAAATACCGATTAATTGAATCGGGTGTCAGAATAGATTACTTTTTGTTGTGGATTAGGGTATAGTTGTGGACTAAATTTATTACGGTTTGTCAGGTTATCTATTAACCCACTGTGTATGGATTGTTTAATATTAGACGGAATAAATGGAGAGTGTTTGCGTGGGGGAGGGATTGGATCCGCCAGCATCACAACCATTACCACTACTGCTGCTCCTGCCACCACGAGCATAACAAAAACAGCGACAAAAAGACAAAAAAAAAAAACGATACCAACTGGAAACACACAAAGCCATACGTCGATCCAAAGCGGGCTCAGATGAGGTCAATGAAATAACGCATCAACTGTAAATTGTGTTCGTACACACGTGCTTGGAAACTGAGATTCCAGATGCGTGTTTTGCCCTTACCCTACCAAATATTTCATGAAGAAGGAGCTACCCGGGGTTGACGTTGATCACAAGTCTGTAAACTAATTGCAACTCGACCAACTAATGCATGTCCCTTATTATTTTGTAAAGGAAATATTAATGTGCAAGATATTTAATTTCTCCCGATCACAATACCCAGCTAAGTGTGGTACCGAACCGGATGGTAACAGAAGCAAGGCAAGTAGTGTAATGTTCTTGCAATCACCGGTGAAAGCAGACGCATATAGCTTACGGACTTATCAGCTCACCTGATTAATTGAAAAATGAAAACAAAATGATTCGAAACAGAACATTCGTTTTGGGGTTCGAAATTTATCTCAGAGGATTGTATTGTCCATCCATAAATTTATTGTACAGATCACCTAAACTCAGCATATGCATCTCTGAATAGGAATTAGAGATTTGTGACTTTGTACAAATTTTTGCTAGAGGAATTTCACTGTGATTTCACTTGTGGTCAGTGTAAAAACCATAGCAGAGATAGGGAAAAAGGATAGTTATTCATTCCAAGAGGAGGCAGCATCATCAGGTAATTCTCAGCACCTCAATGGGAATTAGCAACTGCTGGCTGATGACTGTACAGGCAGTATGGAGAGAATCCGTCGCTCTGTTGTGTTTCATTCCTCACATTTGTGAGTTGTATGACTGGAAGGCACAAAAGAACGCGTTTGGCGGTTTCCGACAACGATCCATAATAAATATAGCGTCCGAGAGCGAATAGCTCTGCTCAAAATTGTAGTTGCAGAAAATGCACACCTGTCAGCGTACCGTTCCATTAATTATTCTGCCTACTCGTGGGAGTTATGATGAGCTGTTTCAAAAGAGACGTTTTGTTGTATGCAAGCCTATTGATCGATGCCATTACCGTTGTTCGTAATCAGCGACTCTCCCGGCACTGTTTTAAGAATATAGGAAATGATCAAAGACGCGGATATGTTTTCCGTTCCTTTGCTTCCAGTCTGTTGTAACGTGATCATCTTTTGGAACAACAAATACGAATACTGTACACTAGAGTGAGCTGTCGAGAAACGGGCGCGAATAGAAGAGTAACTGACAAGAAGTGTTAACTCATCGGAATTCACTTACACCCAGGAGGTGAAACGTGAGTTCGAACGTGATCAGTTTTATTTTCTTTTTCATTTTTCATTCCTTTTATTGAATGTACAAAGATACGGTTTTTAGGAAGGGGGAAGTACCCAATCAGAGGGTCGCCGTACAATACACAATGCAGAAAGTCAGTCGGTGGTGGTGGGATTCGAACACTCGTCCTCTGAGGTGATAATTCGGTGACGTTACCAATTGGCCAGCATCACCACTTGTTACCTCGGTGAATGTTTGCTCTACAGCACTTAACTATCAACTGTTACACTGTAGCACAATCCGGATACAAAATATGTCAGAAAACGCACGAATTTTTCCCCGCGAAATCAGATTTTCATTTATGAATTCGAGTCAGAGTGCGAATCAGCGTACATATTGATTGACAGGTCGGAAGAACAGTTGTACAACCGAACTGATGGAGATACTCGGAGTCGAAATCAATGTGAGTTAACCATGAACAAAGTTTGTCAATCACAGATAAAGAGAAACCACGTGATTCAATTTCGCTAATTAATCGAGCTTCATTATTCAGTAGACTCCATTTAAATTGTATAACAATTAATCCAGAAATAACTTGTAGTCTCCCACTACTTTTTATCTTATATTCCCAAAGAACTATCCATTGAATTTTCGACTTCTGAATTAGGAATAATGAATAAAATGAATATCACAATTCTTTGTGATAGCGTTGGAAGAAAACGTTGCGCCGGAGAATAAAAGTTCTCTTCAATTCTGAAACTTACAACGTGATTAATTATTGCACTACATATATGAATGGTTGGGTTCTGTCGCATCTTCATCGTCACAGACGTTGATTTGGCCCCAGCTGACCTTGTTTTATCACAGTCAGGTTTCCAATAAATCCATGTGAGTACGAATACCAGTAAGAAATAAAAAAGAAATTTATTTTTAATTAGTAGTCTAATTTAACAATCATGCTTAAGAATTTGCTTACGTACAGCTTATAAAATGACTTTCTTTGCAGCAAGTACTTGAGTTTTCAAATTGATGTAATCAGAAGAACAAATAATCTGGTTATCTGCACTTCTTTCTGTCAAATACGTATTTCTGTTGAGTTTGAATCAACATTTTTAAAATGATGTGTTTTGGTTCTGATTGAGAGATAGTTTTCAGTTGTTTCATCCTCTAAACCAAAACGCGTCACTTCAATGAGCAGTGCTCTTCAATAACACCCTAGTTGGAATAGAACCGTCAATCTGAATCGACTAGCATGAACTCGCATTGTTTCCCCAGGCGTATTACTTATATCAAGTTATCACCGATGCCAAAGTGAATTGTGAATGATCGGTTTGAAGAGCCAATCAATAGCTTGGTCTGGAACCGACCGGTTTTGATAAAGTGTACACTTTATTGAATTCGGCTGAGGTCAAAGAAAGGCGTTCTTTTCGAACTGGTCGTAGGCTTTACAGTTTGCCTTCTACTCAGTCACAACCATTTCAAATCGTCTTTTGTCTTGAGAATCTACAAGCGTTCTATTTGTCTCGTTCTAAAATTGAAAAAAGGTTTCTTGACGTTTGCTGACATCTCTCAAACTATGTGCCATATGAAAACCTACTGAATTCTATTGTATTCTACTGGTTAGGGGTGAGTTTTTGAGTATAATCACACATACTTTGCATTGGAAAAAATACAGTGTGATTGCACAACACAACGCACAAAATGAACCTTCAAACGGCGGATTGAATGGTAAGCCATATGCTAAGCTTTGGGTTTGATTGTTCGTTTNTTAAGACATGTACTAAATACGGATCAGGAAGCAGGGGATAGACGTTTACGCTCCACTCCGGAGCCACAGGAAAACTAACTACTGGAAGAATAATAAATAATACAAATGAAATTCATTTGATAGAGCCAGCTAAGAAACCTCTAGCAAACACATTTAGAAATGGTTATTTTTAGATGTAGAGAAATATTTCAGTGTTTTAACACCCCATCCAACGGTAGGTGAAAAGAACATATCTGTTTTTCCGTTCGACATCGTTGTAAATCGTTCCTATTGCGGTTGGGTTCTACAGGTGTTTTCCTGGTTTCCGATCTATATAAGATATTTAGCTTGACAAACTTTCGTATAGTCGTAATCACCCGATTTCACCAGGGAAGTCCTTGGCGAAACAACGTCCCTTGAACATATATTCATAACTTTTCAAAACACAATGCAACGGAATCGATGTTAGTGTATTCCGAATGCAATATATCATTTGCAAGTAAACGTCTCCGAAAAATAAAAAAGGGTATTAGTCAAATATCTGATTCACATGCAGTGAGGTACAGCCTAAACATGAATTAGAGTAATAAATTTTATTTCCAGTCGAGACCAAAACAGGTGTGGTATGGGAGTTTTTTCATGTTCAAATCCTCCAGTAGAAATATTCTGTTCCACGGAGTTGCGGTGCGATGACGTTTATGGGAACATAGCTTTTGTTTTCGGCTGAAACACGCGCAGTTTTAATTCATTTATTTACACGAAATTTGCGTGCTGTGTGGAATAACATGTTCAGAGCTATTGAACACAATACTGCGCATGTTCACGTTCACAGCCCTGATGGAAACAATTATTTGCGTATATTCATGCATTTCAAACTACTCTCTGATCGGGTATGCGGGGTTGGGTGCTGGGTAGCAGTTCCTATTTCTCGTCATGCATGCTATTCATTGTCGTGCGTTTCGTACAGTACAAATCCAATTAAAAATTGACATACATACACAAGTGAGGTTCTGTTGCGTGCGCGCGAGCGCTCGTAGATCCAATGCACCCACACTCACGTAATACCTGGAAGCCGGAACGTTAGAATCATTGCCGAAGACAGCATAAATGATACCGTGTGTATAAATTGTATGTATGCAAGAGTAAATGAAAAGGACTGAGGCATTTTGGGCACTTTGCTTTGATTTTTTTGGTGGTTATGGCTCAAATTGCTACTTCTTTGTGCATAGATTACTAACGAGGCTATAAATGCCGCAGCACTGTATTACGTCGTGTCACAGAAGTCAAAATATCTTAATCTTGAATAATTTATACAATTATTTGCATATTGACAATGGGAAACAGAAACTTATGCGGTGAGGAACAGCCAAATTTTCTGCTATCAAAATTTGTCTACTCTCGTGGTAATACACTAATGATTGCAACATTAAAATGCCTCGGCCAGTCCGTGGAAACACGTCTAAAAAGTAAATGAAGGAAGAAAAGCTACGAAGGGTTGATTAATTATGGAAAGTGATGTAAGCGTACCGACAATCCAGGGAGTGTCGGATGTGGGCACGAACAGTTACAGTTCGCGTCACATCTATTTGTCGTCGATCTGTTTGCCAAAGTGCGCCAACAGTACCATATGTCGCCAACCATGTAAAATGGGGCAACTTCTAACAACGCGCTTGAACCTTATAAGTCAAAAAAGTGATTGTGTTGAGATAGAAAATAAAATGTCGGGCAAAATTCGTGATACGGGCCCTGGAAAGAGATCTCGTGACCTTTACATAATGTCTGTGAAGTTGTGTCGGAATTGGGGCTAGCCGGACAGGGAGACAATGGGGCCCGAAGGCGACGCGGGGGGTGGGTGGGTGGCTGGGGGTGAGCAGTATTCACATCATGAAAACAGAACAAGGCAGAGATCGATTTGATTGTCAAAACGATGATAGTTTCTAGGGTGTAGATTACCTACTACCATGCAATCGTTTCGTTTGCCTGACCAAAACCTGGTGCCAGGTTTTCAAACTGAAGGGGACAGAGAATAACACTTGAAGTGTAGAAATCGTGCTCCCATTTCTGGTGACAGCAACACATGAATTCAACGCCCCCCCGTGAGCGATTGCCATCGCTTGGCTAGAATTTTAAATCGCACTGAAAAAGCAAAATCAACAACAATATTTGATTCAACCAAGTGGCACCATAAAACTTGAAGTCAGAGCCGAAGAAATGCTATGGATAGTGTGTTTATAACTAAGCAACACTGATTCAATGTTCACATTAGACAAATCTGCTTCTTATTGTGTGTAGATGACCATTTGGAACAATGGTGCCATGGTTTGGACTGGTGCATCAGTGAAAAAAGTGTAGTTCAAAAGAGAGTAACAAAGAAATGTGCGTCACCGCTTTATTCTTTTTCAAAGCAATCATTTGCCGAATTATTATGTTTGTATCAACACGTGAACTTTGAACTATGGGGTCGAGGAAAATCCCGTTCAGATTAGTTCATTTAAACATATAACTTTAGCCTGTTCGATGGTGAATCTCCTCATACGTAGAACTGTACAAGCTATAGACCTAATGTATAGAATGAAAGACTCGGGAGTAGTTTACAGTTGTTTCACTTTTTGCACGGTCCCATTCGGGGTACGAATCCATCAGCCGAAATCTGTTTTGAACCCTAAACTTCACACGCAGAAGGCAAACGTAATTTCCACATCCCCATTGGGAAACTTCAAACCAACCAGGTCGAAAAAGCTGATCCCTGCATTCCAAGAGTCATGCAGAATGACTGAAATTACTGGGGCTGTACTCCAAACACTATCACCGAATTCAAGGTGACTTGATTTCGGTGTATCAAATAATGCAGAACCCTGATCCTCCGAGCCGTTCACTATTCGCCTTGTCGCCCAACCCTCAGTTCAGAGGGCACTCATTCAAATTAGCGCCTCAGAAATGTCGATTAGAATGCTAGCATCATTCGTTTGCCCTCAGCGTGTGCACGTTTTGGGATTTTCAACCATTCCAAGTCTTTTCCGCGCCCACAACTGATTCCTTCAAGCACAAACTGGATGAAACTTTGACAAGGCTTAAATTTCAAAATCCATAGCGGTACACAAAATAAAGATAAATCGTGACATTCCTTATCTTCGTATGAACCGTAAATCGAACCACCTGTGCTAGACCCCATGGGACAAGAAAAGCAACCGCTTGTGTACGTATTTCCGATAACAAAACTTTGACTTTGACATTTCAGTTCATGTTTGGAATACCCTATACAGGCGGGTTTGATTACGTATCCGAAATGCATCCTCCATTTACAACGTACTAATAGATAGGTTCGTAAAGCTCTGGGTTCGAGCCTCATTTGTACTGACGAGTTCGTACTGTTCTTTAGACCCAACAAAATCCAAACTATTGTACAATGTTTGGCAGCTTTCAAATACACGCCTCATACGCTCTATAGATCACAAACTTCAACGTGAAACCTAATAAGGATTGCCAATTCTATCTTGTTATGTTTTGCAATTTATGTTTTTCTGATTTCAGAATAATCAACAAAACAAAAATGATCTTTTTAATATTTTACGGCATTAAGCAGGACTTTTGAATTGCAATCAATGCGATTTATTTTGATTTTTATTGATTAAAAAATTCAAATCGGTTTTCCTTGGTGTACTTTCCACAAAAGCTGATTGGAAAACTTTTACCCGGAGTTCAAATGAAGGTGGATTCATAACATTGGAGGTTGTACATGCTTGCGAGTTTCATTGGAAGAATGGATGCTCACGTGTGTCTGATCAGGAAGACGAGCTTATGTTCACAGTGCAACTAAACATAACAATGGTGCACTGAGTATTTTAATCCAATCAATAATTATCGATAGATTTCAATATCATTGAAACTTCAGTCGATCATCTGCACCAAACGGTATTACGCAAACATTTTTTATTTGAACAGTAAGCTGGAAATTAAGGTCTAACAACTGCTCGTATTCAAAAATGATGTATCGAGTCACCGTTAACTATCCGTTCGACCCGAGGAGTACTCCGAATCGGGAGCAGAAACAAATTTCCACAAAGTGAGTGGGGCGCTTTTTAGTCTTCCTAACTCACAAATACAGGGTACGAAATCTGAACAGAGATTACCTACTTGACTCCATATATACGTTCAGCGTAAAAATCGATTCATTTTGTCACAGTTTACTGCACAACTTGAATTTCTGTGATCAAATATCACTGCGTAAATATATATAATTCACTTTCAAATTATCCAGTATGTTGTGCCCCATGACTGTATCGAATAAAAATACACATAATTAATAACGGTCATTGCTTAAAGAAGGTCAAGAGACCGTCTCAACACCTAACCGAAGTATAGAATAGTTCATTTTTTAACAACGATTTTGTTTTCCATTGTATATTTCCCCCTAAAGTTATTGATCACTGCATTTGTTCTCAGACCTCTGATCAATTGAGAAAAGAATTCGGAGAATATCAGGCTTATTTTTTCTTCTTACTTAGGGAATAATTGATTTGGGTTTATCATAAAACGTTTGATTACTCACAGCCTTCGATTATAGGTTGTCAGTTATTTACCAATGCTTTTGGCTCTCAGGTACTGCATAAAATGATTATCATGTCATGAAGAGATGATCTTCACAATTGAAATGGGTATGTGCGTGGGTAAATTTAAGCAGCAATTGCCCAAGTTTGGTTTGGGTCTCATGACGTCGGAGACAAACAGAAAGACACTAATATGAATAAAAACAACAAACGCGGAAAATGACCGAGTAATATGTATTGAGTAAAACCATTTCAGCTACAGCTGCAACCCGTTTTTGGATTCCCTCGTTCACGAGTTAGTCATGCATGGTTCCATGCAACGTCATACAGATGATGGCTGAGAACGCTAACCAGTAAGGAAATTGTGTTCACAAACGTTTGTGAAAAATCAGCTGAAGGAAGTTATGTTTACATACGTATACATGCATATTTCAGTCTCCAATATCATATTTGTATATCGATAATTTGAATTGAAGTGCCTTATTAATTCCGAAATTTATCTCAAAATGCGCTGTACTTTATTCTTCTGTATCATTATTTGAATTGACGTGACGGTGAAGTGATACGATAAAGTTTGTGGTTATTCGTAAATGCAGCTCGAATATGGGAAATATTGTTTAGTAGTGTGGGTGTAAAGCATGTCTAATAAATGCATGTGGTTTCATGTGGATGTATAATCCGGTCACCACAAGTCTTATCATTAATATTATCAGTATAATAGCATTCGATAAATCGATGCTATCACATATTTTCTACGTGTGATGTGGGGCAATAGCTAAGTCAACCCCATAAATGAAACTCAGAACACTGGGCATTAAGAGGAATAGATCTGACGAAAGTCAAGGTGTCACACGTCATTGATCAATACATGTATACCTGCATATGTTTATGCATATAGACCTATGTATATGTAAATGAATAACGGTGCATTAATGATTGAATTGCTACTAAACTGACATTTGAAATGTTTTCCATTGCCAGATTTTTCCAAATACTACATATGCAGGTTCTCAGAAACAACTGATCAGTCAGTTTCACAAATCCTCGGGAGGGGATCTTGTTTGATCGTCAGTACGCACGGATAACATTTCACTTTGATCATTTATGCAGCTAACCTCGAAATCATTGCAGGTTTTCAACAACAGGGTAAAAATAATGGAGACCAATGGGCCCCGGGATTCAGTCAAATTCAAAGAGTGAATTTATTGCTCCCGCGGTCAAGCGTTTTCTCCCTAGTAGACCTTCTCGTTCTGTAAACATATTTCAGGCGAATCACAAAGACAGAGAAGACTCAATGCAAATTAATTGTTACCTGATCCGATTACTGGCAAGAACAAATGTCGTGACTGGAACATATTTTATTCATGTCCAGCAATGTTAATTATTTTTAGTTGGTTGAGTATCAACGTTAATTGTGCGTTGATAACCACTTTGTCGAAGAGGTTAATTATTTACAGGTAACGTATTTAATCCCAGAGAAAATCGAAATAAATATTTAAACTTCTGAAGCGTGACGTATATACACGATATAAATGAACTCATGCACTCTGTAGGTTACTTTGACTTTCAACTTTTAATGTGATTATATTGCCAAAGGTAAACGACTAATATGGGCCAAACTGATTTTCACATCAATTGTGTTTGCATGTATTCGAATCTAAATGTATATATTTATTAAGAAACATTCATTACAAGAATCGAAGTTTAAACTAGTCATTTACCTGAAACAATGACAAAATTTGACGTACTGGATAAACTAGTCCTTGTTCTTCATGCAAATAGGCTGGAGATTTGCAACGAAAAACTGACATGCAGTAAAATGATACGAGACATTTTATAGATTTGCGTCTTCACGCCGACGCACCAAAAGCCATCCGGGTAAGCAGATAATTACCGCTAAAAGTATCAGAAATAGCAACCCTGTTTTGTGGGCTTTACTTCAGAAGACAACACAGTTAATTATGTTGTGCATCAATCGATACCAAAAGCCACCGAACCTGTAAAAATACCTGACGTGAAAAATTATCAGTTTCATCCCTTCTGGTTGGCAGTTTAGTTTTGGTAATCAACCACTAAAGGTTTCAGTTCTGTAGCATAAATTAAAGTCCCGTACGGGCAGTCCTAATTCACCGAATATAAGCGCATAAATTAAATGAGCGAACGCTTTTTGTGAACTTGAAATGTCCCGAGAGGAACTCTCCCTGATAATAGTCACTTGACTTCATTACCCAATTTGAACATCTACCAGCATGATTCGATTACATCGTGAAGAATTAGGTTTGCGCTTTTCCCCAGATAACTGCACTTGTTTTGTCCAAGAAATACATATCTTATGTGAAAAAATTAGAAATGACGAAAAAAAAACGATGCGGTAAGGTGGGAGATTGATAACAAGCAAACCATGTGTGCCTCGTGATCACGTGGCCAATAATTTCCGAAGCACGGTTGACTGGACACGGGCTGAAATAACTAATACATTTCAAAGTTGTACAAAATGAAAGTATGATAATAATAATATTAATAGTTATAGTAATAAACGTGATACTACATTCAAGTTAAAAACCTAATCCGGAACTCCAAAAATAAATATAATATAAGAGAACGACCGTAGAAGTTAATTTTGCAACCAACCCGTCAACCGTTGCCAATACCGACGTTGGTAACGTATAATCAGAACAAGGACGCGGTGAACGGAGGTAGCTGCCCAAAGCAAGTTAGGATTTATTACATGTTCACCTGTCAGTTCACTTTGTGTGGACAAGAAAAAGACGTGTTCCTTTATCGATTCTCAAGGAAACCAATAACCAACTTGCAATTTACTAGTCACACGAAGGAACTCAGGATCTTGAAAATANAAGGGGGGGGGGGGGGCTGGGCTCAGTTGATCGTGGTTTGACTTTTACATTTTGTGATAGAGTTTAATTGAACATAAGAAACTTTCCAAGTATGTGACAATGTTGCTCATAAGGAACAATTTGTGCAAGCGCCAAAGCTTCTCTGGCTCACCACACACACACAAACCATATAATGAGTGACCTCGTTGATGGAATTAGTGGGCAGAGAAATAGGTGATTTGCAGTTC